>OZ024802.1:20311948-20616948 GCA_964017045.1 Omphiscola glabra
TCATTTACATTTAGATGAAGGATGGTAAAATGAGGACCTACGTTCATGGCGTGACAAGTAGCGGAATAAGATATGTTTCGGCTTGAAGTGAAAAGACAGGACAATTAAATGGACTTTTCGGCTAGATGCTTTCTTTAGCAGACAGTACAAAAAACGAGAAGCAACAGATAATTCGAGACCAAAATTAAAAATCGTATCCATTAGAAAATCTCAATGAAGTCAATGTGGCTGTACGTTTAGAACCGGACGAGCTCTAGGATCACAAAGAGACGTCATTCTCATTGTCCTGTCTTTTCATTGTCCTGTCTTTTCATAGTACATGTACTGTCTTTTCATTGACCTGTCTTTTCATTGTCCTGTCTTTTCATTGTCCTGTCTTTTCATTGTCCTGTCTTTTCATTGTCCTGTCTTTTCATTGTCCTGTCTTTTCATTGTCCTGTCTTTTCATTGTCCTGTCTTTTCATTGTCCTGTCTTTTCATAGTACATGTACTGTCTTTTCATTGACCTGTCTTTTCATTGTCCTGTCTTTTCATTGTCCTGTCTTTTCATTGTCCTGTCTTTTCATTGTCCTGTCTTTTCATTGTCCTGTCTTTTCATTGTCCTGTCTTTCCATTGTTCTGTCTTTTCATTGTCCTGTCTTTTCATTGTCCTGTCTTTCCATTGTCCTGTCTTTCCATTGTCCTGTCTTTTCATTGTCCTGTCTTTTCATTGTCCTGTCTTTTCATTGTCCTGTCTTTCCATTGTCTTTTCATTGTCCTATCTTTTCATTGTCCCATGTTCTGTCTTTCATTGTCCCATTGTCCTGTCTTTTCATTGACCTGTCTTTTCATTGTCCTGTCTTTTCATTGTCCTGTCTTTCCATTGTCTTTTCATTGTCCTATCTTTTCATTGTCCCATGTTCTGTCTTTCATTGTCCCATTTTCCTGTCTTTCATTGTCTCATTGTCCTGTCTTTTCATTGTCCTGTCTTTTCATTGTCCTGTCTTTTCATTGTCCTGTCTTTTCATTGTCCTGTCTTTTCATTGTCCTGTCTTTTCATTGTCCTATCTTTTCATTGTCCTATCTTTTCATTGTCCTATTGTCATGTCTATTCATTGTCTCTTTGTCCTGTCTTTCATTGTCCTGTCTTTCATTGTCTCATTGTCCTGTCTTTCATTGTCTCATTGTCCTGTCTTTCATTGTCCTGTCTTTCATTGTCTCATTGTCCTGTCTTTCATTGTCCTGTCTTTCATTGTCTCATTGTCCTGTCTTTCATTGTCTCATTGTCCTGTCTTTCATTGTCCTGTCTTTCATTGTCTCATTGTCCTGTCTTTCATTGTCTCATTGTCCTGTCTTTCATTGTCCTGTCTTTCATTGTCTCATTGTCCTGTCTTTCATTGTCTCATTGTCCTGTCTGTCATTGTCTCACTGTCCTGTCTTTTCATTGTCTCATTGTCCTGTCTTTCATTGTCTCTATGTCCTGTCTTTTCATTGTCCCATTGTCCTGTCTTTCATTGTCTCGTCCTGTCTTTTCAATTCCATTCTAAGCGTATTTTGTTCCACTAATTCAATCAGTGGCGCATACAGAGGAGGGGGGTGCTGCTGCTTTTGAATTTCTCCAGGTTGCAAAATTTAAAAAAGGAAAAGAAAAATTACGTTATTATACTTTTTATTTGGTGGGGGGGGGGTGTGTGTGGTATTTTTGTTAGGAGAAAAAGTTTACATTTTGATCGTCTGACTTCGGTTAGTAATTGAGCTCCGATCCTCTAGTATAGAATTACAATTATTTTTTTTTATATATAGGGAACTTTAAGAATTTTTACTTAAATAAAAATTATGAGTTTTCTAAAATCCATTCTTCGAAAAATCACTGGACTTGTTGTTTTTATTTGAATTATTGAACTTAGTTTAAAGTGTTGTATCACCAATATGCATATTGAAAGGTGAACTCCCAAATTAAACTTGAACAATACAAACATTCAAATAACTCACACACAGAATTTTTTAACAAGTCCAGTGTTTATGAGGGAAGGGGGATTGGCTTCCACTACTCGGGGGGGGGGGAGATAGTAGACGCCCCTGTGAGAAATAAACCCCATTTCCTTCACATACCCATCTTTTCAATACCCTTGCGCTACCTGATGTTACGGGCAAAGGACAAGGAACGCCACTTTTGTCTATCGGCTGTAGCTGTGGGAACTGTCGGTGCAATCATGTCTAAAATCCATATTGTGCTTAGTAGCAGATACAGACATGAACAAGCCACGGGAGTCACCCTGGAAAAAGAAGAATTTACCAGCTTCCATGTTGAAAGAGTAGTTGCTTTTTTTTGTTTTTTTTAATTTTCCAGCACTGTGATCTATAGATAAAGAAATCTGACCCTAGTTCTTAAAGATCGTCACTGGCTTCCTTTGAGTGGGCGCATTAGCCACAAAATTATGTCCCCGATGAACATCTGTTTGAAAGGCTCTGCACTTGATTGTCTGAGAGCACTTATTTCCCAACATGTATAATTTAAGACGCTGCGCTCTTCATCACAGTCCCCAGTGTGGATGGACACAAAGAGAAATCCTTCGGAGTGCATTCTTTTAAAGTGTGCATAAATTATGGAACAGTTTGCCTCAGTCTTTTGGGGAATTTTAAAAATCATTTTAAAAAATCATTTAAGAGACCTTAAGAACATTTTTCTTCAAATATATTTTGTGACAACAGAGCGCTTTGAGTATACTAGGGTAGCACGGACACGGGCGCTATGCAAGTAAGAAAGCATCAAAATCATAGAAGAAAAAGTAAAAAAGGTGTGTGGAAACTTGAATCGAATGACAGGACTATAAGATAAGAGCGTTTCGGCTAAGAGCCTTTCTCAGCAGGCAGTACAATACGAGAAGAACGTTTCGACCAAGTGCCTTCCTCAGCAGACAGGAAAATACCAGAAGAGCGTTTCGACCAAGTGCCTTCCTCAGCAGACAGGACAAAACGAGAAAAACGTTTCGACCAAGAGCCTTCCTAAGCAGACAGGTCAAATGAAAATACGACAAGCAATAGAAACTCGTTAAAAACGATTAGAAAAGAACGGTCGAGACATAACTTTGAAAGACTATGATCTTTGGTGTGGATAGTCTGGGTTGCTCGATCTTTATCTGGTGAAAGTCAACCTTCCATTGGCTTGTTTAGCGTTTCTGATACTTGCGTTGATTGAACTGTCCCCTTTGCCCATTTGAAATTTTGATATATTGCGTTGATCGAACTGTCATTTTTAACCCATTTGAACTTTTGTTACATTGTGTTGATTGAACTGTCACTTTTAACCCACTTGAACTTTTGATACATTACGTTGATTGAACTGTCACTTTAGCCTATATCAACTTTTAATTCATTGCGTTGATTGAACGGTCACTTCAACCCTCTTGAACTTTTGTTTATTGCGGTCATTGACTGTCACTTTAACCCACTAAATACGTCACATTGGGAAATGGTGTCCGAGGGCCGTCAAGCGCGAGCTCTTAATGTCCCCCCCCCTGCACACCTCCACATGGGCCAGACGCCGGGTCTCCTCGCCAACAGACCGTGCGGAGGCAAGCCGAGAACCTCACCCCTGGCCTAACGGGACGTCCGGTTGGCCGAAAACGTTGCATTTAAAGCGCTCGCAGCCGACTCTCCCGAGGGTTTGGACTGATTGGCTTCCACTCCGGGGGAAAAGGCGTGGCGTTACCACCCTACACCGCCCAGGGAGTCTTTCGGTCGGGACGATAAGCTGGGACGAAACGGTTGCCTCGGAGCAGCTTTCTCACGGCCGCGCAGCTAAAATCATCGGCATGGGTTTTAACCGCCACCCAAGCCTCATATCCATATACGGCAACAAGTAATCATGTTAGTGTGTTACTACTCCAGTTGCGTTGGGAGTGATGCGGTCGACCGGGGTTTTTTGGCTTCGGGTGGAAAATTACCCTACTAGTCCGCCACGCCACGATGAACTTTTGATTCAGTGCGTTGATTGACTGTCACTTTCACCCACTTGATCTTGTGATTTGCTCACTCATACTTAGATCTTCCACTGGACTCTTTTTGTTTACATTATCTTAACTGTGGCTTTTGTTCTAATAACCTATGCTTTTCTAGTATTGACTGGAATACTTACGGTACTTGCATCTCTATGTAGTAATACAAATTTATCTGAAGCCTTTACGGTGTGCTACACATTTCAATAAAACAACCAAAAAGTCGGTGCAAGCGCACAAAGATTTAGTGTGTCAAGATGTTTAAGAATTTTTTTTTATAATTTCGGAATTACAGCCCCACACCACCCCCCACACCCCCAACCACACACCTTTCTTCCCCCAGCCGTCCTCGCTTTTCTCACCCATTCTCCATTACAGCAAAATGATTTAAAGAGTCACTGCCTGGACTAAGTATATGGCCTGTGAGCTCCGTTAGGCTACTACTACTCATTCTGAGTCAGGAGATGGTTTATACAAGAAAAGATGTCCGATTCCATTGAAGGACAATGGGCTTTTAAGACAACGTCTTCGTTGTCATTGAAACATATACCACGTTTCACATGGAAACTTTCTTGAAGACAGAAGCAGATACCTATACCATTGACAGTGTGAATGTCAAATTCAATTTATTTATTTAGAAAATTTAACTCTTTCAGTGATTTTGATGCCAAATGTGCATGATTTCTTAAGAGTTTAAAGATGAATATTTCCGGGTCCTATGCACAAATCCATAAAAAGTATTCTCTAATGTTTTAATAGTTTTATTTAATTTTTATCATTATTATTAATATTTTTTTATCAATTCTTCATTTTGTCCACGACAATCTTCCAGAGAATTCAAATCTCTAAAAGACGGATTTAACAGTCACTTGAAGTGTTAAGGTTAGGGTTAGGATTAGTTAAACTAGTTTAATAGATTTAATTAGTAGAGCGAGTCAAAAATAATGAAACTTTTCTTGGACACCAATGGTAACATAGGTGGGGGAGGGGAGAGACTGCAGCCAGGTTAGAAAAAAGGAAAATGAACGAAACAAAGTATGGGAAAATCTGGGGGAAAATTATCTATTTTATTTAAATCTGTTTTAATTGTTTTTTGTTAGCCGCTGAAGGCTTCTGGTCGACACGTTCATTGTTTTGATGCGTCCTTTTCCACCAGTTTTTCCTTTTCTTGGACACCGTGCGGTTGTGAATTTACTTTTAAGAAAATTATTTTGAACTGGATCCAAGACTAGTTATTTTATAAAAAAGTGTCGCCCTCTTTTGCTTGGGAGAAACTGGGGCGTGCTTGTTGTTGTCCACCTGTTTAAGGATCAGTTAATTATAAATAAATTCACGTTAAGGCATACCGTCGATGCAATGGTTCTCAAGTTAGTTTCAAACCTAACAATTCTATCCATTATTCAGCAAACTTCTGCCATTGCTTTGGTTAATACAGTATCCAAATGTAACGCTGTGTACCAGATTCTCCCCACATGTTTTCAAACCACTGCCCCCCCCCCACACCCTGGACTGTCAGAATGAGACAACACAACCGCTGTCCCCCTGGACTGTCAGAACGAGACAACACAAACCACTGTCCCCCTGGACTGTCAGAACGAGACAACACAACCACTGTCCCCCTGGACTGTCAGAACGAGACAACACAACCGATGTCCCCCTACCCACTTGTGCACTGGTCAAATATACTCTCGTTAAAGAAGGACTGTTGTTTCTTAAAAAAGCTCTGCCAATAAAATTCCTAAACGTTCCTGGAGATGATTTTTATTCAGTTCAGCAAGTACGCTATTAATGTTACATATAGCTAGACATGATACATGAAGCAAAACAACCTTTCGCTGGGCCTGATACCATGAAATAAGTAATTTTGTTTTTCAAGACTAAAATTATGTTTTTCAAAGGGAAGTAAAACCAAAATGGTACGGTAACCCTGATAAAACAAGTACAAAAACTACGCATGAGTTAAGTTCTCATTATTTTATTTTATCTTATTTTCTGCTTATTTTTGTTGGCTGGAGAAGACATTTTGCAGACATGTTCTTTGTTTCTTTGTTTTACAAGTTTTCCCCAGCCTTTGTTGGGTTGCTTTTTCCCTCTTATAAATGATTTTTTTTTTCTTTCTAAAGTCACAACTCCTTTCCACAACTTTGAAGGTGGATCTCCCCGTCACCCGCCCCCCACCCACCCACACACACACACACACACTTTCCATCTAACGCCACCTAAACTCCATAAAGTTTTGGTCAAAACGCCGCCCTTTTTACCAGTGTTGTAGCTCCAACTTTGTGAACCACTGTTCTTTTTCCTTCTGCATAGTGTCATGTTTCCGTGAGTCCCCCCTTTATATTAACCCATTAGTGCCCACGCACCTTGATTTAGCAGCAGCGGGTTTGGAATACCAGATACAAGTGGGGCGTTGATCAAACTGATAGAAAAACATTTTCTTTGAAACTTTCAACGCGTACTTTCTACGCCCTAATGAGAACTGACTTGAGCCTAGAACGTGGCATCAGAGGCGTAGCTGATTGGTTGGGGGGGGGGGCAGGAGGGCAGATTCCCCAAGCCGCCAGACTAGTTAGGGGTGCCTAAATGTGCTTGGATATTATTTTATTGATGAAAATAATGAGATAGGGAGTAGAAAAAAGAAACGGAGGCTCTTTAAAATTAAATCTTGTCCTTGGGTGCCAAACACTCTAGCTACGCCTCTGTGTGGCATGGAGGTTTTTTGAGTTGTTTTCAACTGAACGTTTCTAAATGAAATCTTTTATGTCAAGAAAAAGAAAAGTACTTAGAGGTCAAGAGACTAGACGAACAGACCAGTTTAAGAGCGGGATTTTTGTTTTAAATGTGTTTATTATTGGAGGCACGTGTTGTTTGGGTTGGTCAGTTCGTGTTGATAAGTTAGCGGAGCTCTGGTGGAGTGAGAAGGTTGCTGTAAAATCGGGAACAAATAGATGATCAATCAGGAAGTAGCCAGATAGATAATGAAAACAAATTATCCGGAGAAACTCATTCACTCTTAATGTCGGCCAGTCGGCCAATTTTCAGTGGTCTGCAAAAAAAACAAAAAAAAACATTAAAATTATAACAAAAAATTAAAGTTTTTATTATAATTTCTTCAAATGTAATATTGAGCAATGAGGGTTGGGACTGAAAATTTGACGAAAAATGCATACAAGTAACGCACTTTATAAGTATCCGAATTACTGCTCCGCCCAGCCAAGGCTCGCAACTACACATATTTTTTAACGTTTCTGAAAGAACTTAATACTTTAAAGACCCAACCGCTTTTACACCCCTGATTTCAGAAAAAAACAAAAGAAAAGATTACACACCATTTTATTTTAAAATCTAATCTTTTGCTGCCCTCTTGGATACTACTTCCGAGCTAAGTGCTACATTATATTTTTTGCTACATTTAAAAAAATTTTTATTCGTTTTTCTGTTTGTTCGCCGACGAAGGCTTCCTGCCGACACGTTCGTTGTTTTGTTGCGTTTCTTTTATCAGGTTTAACCTTACTGTGTTTTACTAATTTCCTATTATTTTAAAAGAGCCTCATTTCGCGAAAGCAGGGTCAATATTTATCCTTCATCTTTTCCATGAAAAATCAGGAGACACTCTTTTTTTTTTTTTTTGAGGTTGTTATGGCGTGGGGGGGGGGGGCTGAAAATGTGTTGTCGTCGGCACCAAGTCTGTGTGCCAAGTTTCAGCTAGTTATAAAGGTGTTTGCCTGCGATAAAGCTTGTAAATAGATTAATTAGACACGAACAATCTGTGTCAGTATAACAATATATGTATAAGCTTTAATAATAATTTTACAGTATTCATAATTAGACGTTTCGGCACATTCCTTCGTCAGTACAAGAACAACAAAACATTTAAATAATTTAAATTAAATTTACATACTATAAATACATATATGTAGGCATATATCCTAACTAAAAAAAGAGAGACAAAATAGAAAAAATAAGAGAAAAAAATCGTAAGGTTTGCGGGAAGTGGGTCAAATAGCCGTCCCAAGATTTTGCCTGCCAAAAACAGACGCGAAGTTTAATATAAAGGATTTTAAAAGAGATTTTGTGTCATGATTTAGAAAGTATTTAATCCTCTATGATCTTGTCAGCATCGGTATTAAGGTCTCCTGTGTTGGTTGGCGTAGTCTTGTTTTCAATAGACTATTCTTTATTGTTCCTTAATTGTAAGTAGACCTCTTTGCTTTGTTAGTAATACACTGTATTTACTTCCGACATGAACTCGTGGTTTTGGTGGGCCATTGTGGTGTAGCGGCGCAGCTCGTGTCCAACACTAGACGGTTTGAGTGTGTCGTACGTGCTTCTCCACCCAAGACCAGGCGGCTTGAGTGTGTCGTACGACGTTCACCACCCAACGATTATTTTACGTTTATTTTTTTTTAATAGAGGTATAACTCACGGATGTCAGTTAAGAGTAAAACAGTTGTGCACACTGCCCATGGGAATAGTAACATTGACGGGGGTGGGGGGGTTAACCGATAAACACATGTGAAGGGTTCAAGGGAAAAACCAGTGATGTCAATTTTTCGAAATTTGCAAGTTATCTCCCGTGTGGCTACATTCCATTGAATAGAATACTATGACACATAGGTCCAACTGAAAAAGCAGCGTGGTCAATAAATACATATTTATACATTTTAATATTTTGATACTTTTATGAGGAATTTTCAAACTTTATTGTCATTTTTCTCAAAACTCTCAAAACCTGACATCACTGGGTTTTCCCTTGAGCCCTTCATGTATTTAGTCCAAGCATTAACTTTCTGTATCCACCACGATCAACAGTGTGACAAAAGATCAGCAGTGTGACAACGATTGGACTTTCGCAAAGCCAGAACAACCCTTATGTTTGACCCCGGTGGTCCCAGAAATGAACCGAAATGATCCAAAATGCTACGAATCTTCTACACGAGAATGGAAATGAAAGGAGAGTAAATACGTTTATGAACATCTCTTACGAACCACAGAGACAAGGCGACGTGCTGTGCTTAACCATAGAATCATTGACCGGGTGACAACTTGGTACCCTCAAGACAGAGAGACAAATGATGCCCAACCATCGAATCGCTGGTCGGGTGACAACGTGGTACCCTCAAGACAGAGAGACACGTGGTACTTAACCATAGAATCACTGGCTGGGTGACAACGTGGTACCCTCAAGACAGAGAGACACGTGGTACTCAACCATCGAATCGCTGGTCGGGTGACAACGTGGTACCCTCAAGACAGAGAGACACGTGGTACTCAACCATCGAATCGCTGGTCGGGTGACAACGTGGTACCCTCAAGACAGAGAGACACGTGGTGCTCAACCATCGAATCGCTGGTCGGGTGACAACGTGGTACCCTCAAGACAGAGAGACACGTGGTACTCAACCATCGAATCGCTGGTCGGGTGACAACGTGGTACCCTCAAGACAGAGAGACACGTGGTACTCAACCATCGAATCGCTGGTCGGGTGACAACGTGGTACCCTCAAGACAGAGAGACACGTGGTGCTCAACCATCGAATCGCTGGTCGGGTGACAACGTGGTACCCTCAAGACAGAGAGACACGTGGTGTTCAACCATAGAATCACTGGCTGGGTGACAACTTGGTACAAATGACTAACTGCGGATTGCGATTTTTCAATTTTTTTTTTAAAGGAGGCTGCAATCAGACGTCGATAAGCCGGACTAACAACTCTGGTTTGATCCAGCCCGGATTATCGACTTAACCATATTTTCGAGTTACATAGATTACATGGTATCTTCAGATGCAGCTAATTAATTATGATAATATCAATTTAGCTCACAATTACTATGTAACTGGAAAAAATAGAAAGAACCACATGAAGAAAGAAACTACACTATTCCAAATCTAGAAAATATACGTAAAGCCATCTGTTTCAAAGCACACTAAGTATTTTTTTTTGTATTTGTTCCGTAACTTTGTGGGTCACGGAGTGGCATGGTGTGGCAAGGTGTGGCAAGTGGTGAAAAGGTAACCGGCATGGCGGCGTCCATGAACACTTTTTTTTTTCTAGTTTGTAGTGTTTTTTTTTTTTTTTTTTTTAATGTCTTAGCGATGTTTGACATATGCACATACTTTCACTTTAAATTGCGTTGGCGATTTTTACACCACGAGGAAAATAAAAATCTGATTTGTAATTGGGAATTTTTTCAACGCTCCGGATTTTCGATATCCGGATCGTCGAAGTCTTACTGTAGAACAAACAGATTCTCTAAGCAATTAGGTATGGCAGTATTCAATGTGCGCGCGAAATAAAATGCCCCTTGTTGTCACTAATTTGAATTCTTGTAAAGTGTGCTCCTTGAGCAAGACTGAGCTGGATGCAGTTTGTTTACACCCGGCCCAGGTTCGGGTATTAGAGACGATACCCGGTGGGTTCGAGTTCGGGTCCGGCTGTTATCAAACAAACAGAAAAAAAGTCTTAACTTCTAATTTTTTAATGTGTTTCACCCGATGGGGAAAATTGAAAAGTGCGTGTCTATAACCAGTAGCGATAAAAGAATAGCTTAATAATATAATCCTGACCCCTTTATAACATTCGCCAAGTTGAGACGACCCACAACTAGAATTATACCTCGAGGTTGAGAAACTCGTTTTGATAAGAAGGTGAGGGCAGACTTTGTTATAGACAATGAGAAACTTGTTTTGATAAGAAGGTGATGGCAGACTTTGTTATAGACAATGAGAAACTTGTTTTGATAAGAAGGTGAGGGCAGACTTTGTTATAGACAATGAGAAACTTGTTTTGATAAGAAGGTGAGGGCAGAATTTGTTATATACAAACAGGTGTTGGAATTGTCTAATTTGTACATACCACGCCCTCCCAATTCTGATACTCTCAAGTTATTCTGATATTTTGTCAGGCGACCCCAAGGGGTTCGTTGCCCACAGGTTGAGAGCCACTGCCCTAATCCTTAAACATGACAAAAATTAACCACGGAGCTGAGATCGCTATATGCGTTAATTTTGTTTGTCACTGCTTGGTAAAATAATTTTTTCATTTTTATGACACCTACGTATATATACATATATTATTTTAATAAATATTTATATCATTATCATGGCAGTTAAAAGCCAATGGCTCCACTTATTCAATGAGTCTTAAATTAAATTACTATTTTTTTTTCTATGACGGAAAGAACTTAGAAATGACACACAAAGACACACACACAACTTTGGCAACTTAGCATCATCTGCCAGTCAGCAAAATATTAAATGAAAATCGAAAGTGTCATGGTCATAACCAAATACATCCATCTGGCAATGAGAAATGATTACCCACATTTTTCAGGAAGTACATTATTGTGTTCAAAGCTGTTCAAAGCTGTTCAAAGCTGTTGCTGTTTCAATTTGCTTACAGTTCGTTTCGCCCCAAGCGCGCTTCTGTTTTCTATTATTGATAGAAAAGGATGTCTGGAGAATCCGTACAAACCAAGACTTATACCAGTTGGACAAAGACCCACCCATAGTCGCATCAATAAATAAAAATACAGACTGCGCTGGGCAAGACATGTTGAAAGGATGCCTGATTGTAGGGCAGCAAAAGGGATATACAGGCAGACGACTCACCGGTCGTCCAAGACGATGCAGAGAAGAAATTGCATCAGTTTGGTGTTCGCGAATGGAAGCGGAAAACCATGGATCGTTCCGAATGGACGGATGTGGTGAAGCAGGCCTGGGCCCTACATGGGCTGTCGCGCCACTGATGATGATGTCCGAATGGAAGGATGTGGTGGGGCAGGCCGGGGCTCTACATGAGCTGTCGCGCCACTGATGATGATGTGATGATTAGTATATATTTAATTCGGGTACAATTGACAAATCATTATGTAAAGATTTACTGGCTCTATACGTCTCCCATTTGTGTGGAACACATTGTAAAATATGAAAATATAACTCTATTTTATAAACTCCCGGACCCGGATCAGTTTTGTGGTCCGGGTATGTGCCGTGTATGCTAATACTCGTCATATTCGAGGATCCGGGTCAGCACTTGGCTCAGCCCTACTTTTCAAAGCAAGTTTTGTCAAGCAATTTAAGTCGATAGGAAGTTCACCCAGTGCCGCCGGCTGTGTGTGCCGGATTCGTTTCAAATAAAGCCATGCAGCTGTCACTGTCACTGTCACCTAGAAATCCGTGAAATCCATGATTTATAACTGAAGATCCTAGTTCTGAAAGTACTAAGGCCCCAAAATCAGTATAAACTGCGACCTCCTCTTATCCGGTTTAGTCAAGTTTACGGCATAAATTTGAACACGTTAAAATGTACCCAAGTCTCTCGTTTAAACAAGACCCCCCAAAAAAAGAGAACTTTCAAATTTTATAGACAAACAAGAATATATGATCTGAATATCTCATTATAGTTATAGGCATTATGTTGCCTTAACTACTTTTAGCATTAAGGTCTTCAATTATTTTCAAAGAGGCTGTATAAATGTCACCACATTTTTTTAAATTATAGTCACAATGTTGCTCTGTTTGTTCAAAAATAACTCGCTAGGTATCACAGCAGTAATATTTAGCCTTGCGACCTCCTTTCCTGTGGTCCATTGGGCCTGTGACATAATTTGTGACAAATTATACATATTTCATTGCCCGTAAATTTGCGGACGGTCCGTAAAGATTTTACCTTAAATTCCTTGTCCGAAAAAGTCAGTAAGATCTCTGGGGTGTCCGTAAAAAAAAAAAGAAGACATTCCTCTTAAGCAAGGGTCACCAAACTTTTTTCCCATGGGCGGGGTAGGACAGTTAACGATATGAAGAGCACGGGCCATATAATCATTCTGTACAATACTTGTATGCCAGAACGAAATATCTGGGAACAAAGACGAAAAACTAAGTTTATTATTCCATGTTAATCAAGGGTGAGTGGCGTGCAATGCACAAAAAACAAAGAAAACCAACATATTTATTTACTAAAAGGTTATCAAACAAGGCGACGTTAGTAAAAAGTTATAGCTACATCAGACCATGCTGATGTTTGATACAGTGTATGAACAAAGCGCCAGGAAAGTGCAAATCTTCCAACTTAGTCCTGATCTGCCCCACCCAGACCCTTCCTATAATAACTCCAGCCATGTATTTTCCTCAATCAACACCTCGAAGCTGATTCCACTAAAGGCTTAAGTGTGCAAAAGGTTTCCACTTCCATTAAAATGTCTTTTCCAGTTATTGTTCCATGCATACTGCTAACGGGGGACAGCTCTTTCGCTATCTGGAAGCTCAAACTGACACCACAAATGAACACGAGAAGTTGTGACGTACTCGAGAGATCAGTAGACTCATCCAGCGCCATATAATACGACAGCAATTTACTATTTCTCTCACGTATTGAACACTATGTTCTCTCCAAGTTCTTCTGGTCTCAGCACAACTGAAATTGCCAAAAAACAGATAGTTCCAAACAAATCGGCTTTCTGGGGCCACAAGTCATTTGCTATAAACATTTCAATGAAAATCTAGATCATGGTTCCTTTCTGGCATATATCCAAGGGGAGTGGGGAGCACTGTCTCATAAAGTCAAATACCCGCCACCCCCCCCCCCACCCCCCGGAGCAAAATGCGTACAAAATATAACGATTATATATCTTTTATTAAAAGCGACAAAAAATGTCATTTTAAACAGTTTATAAAAAATTGTATCTTGTGCATTTAACCGATAACAATGAATGAAATCAATGAAATAACGCTACGCTCGATATATTTAATGATCGATATTATATCTGAAGTTTATCTTGTAAAAGGCGTACAGCGTTCGATTATAAATACTACACTGGCCGCTCCAGATTATACACCTAAAACTTACTTCCCGTAGTTCGCACATTACGGTATTATCATTATTATTTTTATATTCTGTTTGCTACTTCACAAGTTTAAAGACAATAATAGCACTGAAAGAAAGCTACATCTACATCAATATCAACGTCTACATATTTTAATTATAGTTCTTGCTAAGCATCAAACATGTGAAATCTATTTTCAAATTATATTTCATCATAAAAAGCATGATTTTTTAAAATATTTTTATTAGTATAACTTAAAATTTAATCGATTCCATGTATATATAATGGATCCTTTTCAAACAAAAGAGAGAACTTTTTTTTAAATGAAGAATTTAACGGGTGCATACAAAAAGTGTTTCATCAACTATTTTATCGAAAGCATTTGGTTTTCTTTAAATGTGTTAATCTTGTAACAAAGTTTCCGGAATAACAGAGATTTAAAAGAAACTTAGCCTATATTTATTATGTCCCACCTATTTGCACGGATTTTGTTTAGATAGACTCTATCAAAAAACTTTAAAAAAATTTTTTTTTGAACTACCATTTGGATTATCATGCCAAATCTATTTTTTAAAAAAAATTGTTAGTACTAGTTTCCGAAAAAAAAAAAAAAAAAAAAAAAACTACCTTATTCCTAATTTTTTCAATTTAAAATAAATTCTGTTGATTTGGTATAAAAAAAAAATATTTAAAGTATTTCTAAGTGTAAATTTGTAATTTATCAGAGAAAAAAGTTTTAGTTCTTTGAAATTCCAAATACACTTCAATCAACTGAATATTGGCACATATATCATTTATTTTTAAATGGTTTCCTTCAGATAAAATCACACATTAATAAATATATAATTTTATTTTGTAAACAAATCAAGTTTTCTTAAAGTAATATTACGGCTCATATACGAAAATGACTCGTTTTGATAATCCAAATGTAATTATTATATTTTTTTTCGTTTGTCTTCAAAATTTAAAATGGTGTTAGCAGTGCTTTTTTGTGATAAACTCCTCCTTTTTTTTTTCTTTTTTAAAATTCATTTATTAACTATGTAGTTTACCCCCAAAAGATTTCCATAAAAACGAAAGCCACATTACGAAAGCCACGTTACTATTTAGTAAAATAAAGAAAAAAAAATATGTGCACTATTCAAGCAGAGTCGTCGTTCGACTTTTCAAGACCTACTTTGCAACGTTTTGGGTTTAGTCCTCCGCCACATTGCATTAAAATGGGACAAGTGAGAGATTATCCACATCAAATCTATAAGTCCCTAACATATCCAAGGTCCACAGCGGTCGCAAGGTTTGCTGTGCTCATGCGATTTTTCTATGGTTAAGTGACACCTACATTATTAAAAAAAAAGTTGCATCTGCTCCGTTGCTCTCCAATTAATTGTAAAATTGCTAAACTAAATTAAATTATTTACTAAAATGCATTCTTGTATTTTGAATTTATACAAAAAATTGTCTGGGGACTGTATAATGTAAGATCGATAATAAGCTAGGGGTAAATGCATACCCCCAAGGGCGCCACAACTTGAATGAATTCAGTTCATGTCCCCCTGGTACGGCGTTAAAGATGTCTAGGATCATTCCTGTGGCTAATTTTGGCGCTTTCCACGCGAACGTTTGAAATGTCACCTCAAAACTGTCTGAAAGAAAAACCGAATTCAAGTATGCACCAGAAATATTCCACTGTCTTCAGATCCCTCAATTATGCACCCCATTCCCTCCCACTAATTAATGCTGAAGTATGAATTTGAATATAATCTTGGGGCCAAAGTATTCTCCTGGGCACGCCAAAATCTGGGTAGATTCACTTTATGTATGGCACTAGCATCAAAATATCTCACCAGACACTTAAAAATTTCTTTCCATTTGGTCAAAAGTTCTAATAGAAACATTGACTTCAACTACACTCCAAAAGGCACCTCTTGGTATAATAAAAAAATTCTGGGGAGAAGGCTACCCAGTCCCCTCTACCGTTCAAGATCATCTTACTTACTTAATTATGCCTTTTACCCCTCTGGGGGCATAGGCTATCTACAAGAATTTTCCACTCATCTCTGTCTTGTGCTTTCCTTTCCAGTTGCTTCCGGTTGTAATACAACTCGTATCACATACTTTGTGTGTCTGACACTAGCTCGCGTCTCCGTGTATTTTTAGCGCCTCTTCTCTTTCTTCTTTTCCCGGTGGATTTCATGATAGGGATTAACTGGTGATTTTATCGGATGGTTTAAGGAAAGTGTTCCCTATCCACATCTATCTTTTCTTTATGATGTCTTTTCAATAGCCTCCTGGTATGTCCTTTCTAGTAAGTCTATGCTGGTGATGGTGTTTGGCCTTTTGATGTTGAGGATCTTTCTAAGGCAGGTGTTTATAAACGTCTGCGTAATGCTCGCTGTTGTTCTCCAAGTTGCGTCTCCATAGAGTAGGACTGTTTTGACATTTGTTTTGAAAAAGCTGACTTTGGTTTGAAGTTTCAGATCCTTTGACTCTCATATTTTCATTAATAGCACAAATGCTGACCTAACCCTTCGGATCCACCATTTATGTCAATGGTGCTGCCTAAGTATGTGAAGGCCTCCGCCTCCACTTCTTAAAGTGCATTTCCTGCCAGAGAGATATGCTCTTAGTTGGCTGAGTTTACCTTCATGATCTTGTCTTGCTTTCATTTATATAAATATTCAATTTGCTAACATAAACAGTGAAATCAGGTCTTAATATTATGATTAGTTCCTTTCTAAAAAAAAAAGTGAAGTCCTATACGTGCTAATGCCCTGTATGTTTTAACAGCCTTTCATTAGCACGTTCCCGGTCTAGTGGTTTTAATTAAATAAACTGATCCGCCAAAGGGGTATAATCATTTTAAAATAACACTGCAATCCTTTTAATTTATTACCTCCCTTCAATTTTCCGTTGAAATGGAATGGTTTGTTTGATTTGATGACTTCTTGCTGCTGTATCGTGTCTTCTCATTTGATTGATGCAAAATCGCCATTTTGATTGTTTGGGTGTCTCCCAGTTCCGTGTGTACGTTACGAAATTATATCAGGAGTTTGTTTCGATTTACAAGGTATGTGATTTTTTTTCAATAATTTATTGCATTAACCTACTTTTATTTTTAAACATTTATTTTGATTAGGTAGTATGACTATTTGCAGTATATTAAACTACTGATCAAAAGCCATTTTACTTTTTTTATCCAAAGCACCGGCCGGGACCAACCAAGAACTTATTAGACTTAGAATTAGAACCAATTCAAGTTTATTCAAGTCTTGCATAATTAATATTATTAGTAAAGTTAAAGACTGAAATTGACATGAAACTTAAAACTGCAAAAAAATAATCTTTTTTAAAAAAATAGACAGAGTCTAAGGCTAAGGTGAAGTAAAATTGTCAATATGCTTAGACTTAATGACTTACTACTGTGTAGACTACACTCTACAGTCAGTCACAGTACAGTTGGCATTTCATTTTAGTCTTATGAAATTTAATTACACTTTAAATACTGCCTCGTGCCAGCCCCCGACCAGGTTTTTTCATGTTTTTTCATGTCAACATTACATTCACAATAAATAACCAATCAATGACCAAATTCCTGTCATTCATAATATAATAATATTAATAATAGTTCATCACATTTCATGGAGTTGAAAAATCATATTTAATTTACTAGGCCTGGTGGGTTAGACTGTGCCTACTCACATAGTACATAGTCTTAGCCATTATAATTATATCATTATTGCATGTTACTAGTTACTCTTACATTGTCACTAGGCCAATAATAACTATCAATACTTTGATGGACATAGACTGAGTCATTCAATATTCAGTAATTAATTCTGTCAATAGTATTGACTATTGATAGTCAATAAATAATCATGAATTGCCAATTACAATCATTATATATAGGCCCGCTCAGGCCTCATGAAAATTAAAACATTTGATTAGGCCTAGCCTTCCTGCTGAACGCACATCATTTCCTTCGCTTTATCTATTTTGGGAAAAATAGTTTTTAACAAGTAAATTATGCTACCTAAAAAAATTTATTACATGAGTTAAATGACATAGCCTAAGCCACTTACTTAACTTAGTTATGTTACAACTTACTTAAACTAAATATTAATATTAGAGAATTGTCAAAATTTAGAGTCCTATTATTATTTTTAACCCAAAGGCAAAGGTGCTTGTTTTTTATATTGTTATTTTCCTTTATTCCATGGAGCGTTATGGTTTATTGTTGGGGATGTTTGGGCTTGGCAGTTTCTTTTCATTATTGCTTTTTTGGTTGGGGAAGAAACATGTACTTCTTTCTCTGTTGACCATTGCGCTGGAGTACAGTATAGAATTTAAGGAAGAAAAATTCTTATTGTTCTAGGAAGCTATATTATACAATCGATTTTAATCTCACCCAAATATATATTGGCTATGAGCACACTGTATTAAATGTTATTTTGATCAATCAGGCATGGTTTTATTTATAAATAGTATACACTGAGTAGCATGGCCTATTGAAGTGAACTAACCTTTATGCAGTGTGTTATGAATGCTGGAACTGTACTCTTTTTTAAAACTAAAATTCATTTGTTTGTAGGGAAAAGTTAGTTGTGTTGGGGTAGAAGCAGACCTGTTTACTCTTATGACTTTGGCGTACAATATACGATTTTGGGGTTTATACATTTTATATACTGTATGTTTATTTTTTTACTATTAAGATAATGTATTGAACGATTATGTGATGAGATTGTAATCAGTGATTGTACGATTTTAAGAGTTTGAGGGTAAACAGGTCTGTAGAAGAAAGTTACTGTAGTGTTGGATTATTAGAAAGTTGGTTGTGTTGGGATAGCGAATGTGAATAGTATTTGGGTATGCCGGTAGAGGGAAGTCAGATTGTGTTGAGTTTGAGCTGGGAAGACAGGAAAAGGTGTGAGAGGATATTGTGGATCTTGTTCTCTGTTTGACATGGTGGACCCCATCCTACAATGTTGAGCCCTGAACTGTGTTGACAGTGGGTCTTGTAGGACTGGTGTCTTTAAACATATTGACTTCTCTAGTGGTTACCTGCATTCCTAGAGACTTAGTAAGACTGTGTTGTTTGCTGGCCTTGGGTCAGATCTGATGTTTGTTACTGTCACATTGGTACTTTTGAGTGGCCCAGCTTCTTTATCTTCTTACATATCAAAGGCCTTAATTGTGCCCACCTTGTAACTGATGTCAGCGAAGATTTGGGTTGTTTGGGGGGTGGGGGGGTGGGGATTTTTTTTTCATGAGGCAGTTACATACTTTGGTTGGGCTAAAGAGGGCTGGTGACTGGGGTTTCATATTACATAAATGATTGGGAAAAAAATAAGGGGGGGGGGGTTGGGGGGGCCACACTGAGTTGACCCTGCTTGGCATTTAGTCACTTGGTGTTGGATTAATCACTTGGTGGTTGGTAAAATAATTAGCATTATTTTTTAAAAAATTGAAATATTGTGTCATCCTAAAGGGTGGGATAGGAAACAGATGACTCATAGATTTACCATGAGTTGGTGGCAGTTGGGCTATGAATATGCTAACCGTTGAATTGATTGGTTAATTTTTATGTGGCTATTACTGTGGCTAAGTGGAGTTGTTGCATCTCACTGTAGGAAAACTGATAGAGTGTTTCCATAAAGGGTTAGAGTGATTCTATAAAGGGTTAGAGTCATTCTATCCAGGGTTAGAGTCATTCTATCCAGGGTTAGAGTCATTCTATCAGTGAGGGGTAATATATTCTGCTGATTAGAGTGATTCTAACACAGACGGGGTAATATGTTCTGCTAGTTTGAGTGATTCCGACTCAGGCGGGGTAATATGATCTGCTGGGTAGAGTGATTCTAACACAGATTGGGTAATATGTTCTGCTGGTTAGAGTGGTTCTATCAAGGGTAGCGGGATTTTAATTGTTACCGTTTGTTGTGTGAATGTGTTACTAAGATGTGTGAATGTGTTAATAAGATGTGTGAATGTGTTACTAAGGGTTGTTGCTTATTCACGTTAATTGTATTGTGCTGGGGTGCGTGGTATCATTGGCTAAACAGACATCATCCCACTGTCGGGCACCTGTTTAAATGGCGCATCATAGTATTTATAGTAACAGTTTGTAAGCGCTCTAGGGGGTGACCGATGTCTGTGGACATGCACGACTCTCAGAATGCTTCTCACACAAGAGTGTCACTCGTGCGTTAACATTACACATTTTTAAAAATTGTATATAAAGTAACACTATGTTTCTGAGGACAACACAAGTTAAAGTGGAAACATGAGTTATACCAGTGATGATATACCAGGCTAGGCGGTCAATTTAATATGTTGTTTGTCTTGGACAGAATTCATAATTATAAATGAATATAACTGAAGTCAGTCACAGTGTATTAGCATGGTCAACTTGTAAGTTCGGTTATCACTAGTGCAGGGACCGGATCGCGTTGTTATGAATAGATCAAATCTTTTTAAGGCGAATCGATTTTAAATCTAGCTTGTTCATACGAATGTATAATGTATGTGAGTATGTCATACCTTATGCTCTAATGACCGAACAAAAACGGGGTAATGTGTTCTGCTTGTTTGATAGAAGGTGTATAACGTGTGCTCTATTGACCCCGACACAGACGAGGCACTGTTAAGCTGGTTCGCTACAGGGCGTAATTCTCTCTGATCTAATGACCCGACACATACGGGATAATATGCTCTACTGGTTTGATGGAAGATCAGTATAGACAAGCCCAACTCTGTTGTAATGTCTATCAAATGACCCGACACATACTGGATAATATGCTCTACTGGTTTGATGGAAGATGGGTATAGACAAGCCCAACTTTGTTGTAATTTCTATCAAATGACCCGACGCATACTGGATAATATGCTCTGCTGGTTTGGTGGAAGGTGGGTATAGACAAGCCCAACTCTGTTGTAATGTCTATCAAATGACCCGACACATACGGGATAATATGCTCTGCTGGTTTGATGGAAGATGGGTATAGACAAGCCCAACTCTGTTGTAATGTCTATCAAATGACCCCACACATACTGGATAGTATGCTCTGCTGGTTTGATGGAAGATCAGTATAGATAAGCCCAACTCTGTTGTAATGTCTATCAAATCAGATCGTGCTCAGAATGATGTCGTCCAATTACTTGTTGAATGGCGTCTCTGTGTTCTTACTTACGCTACTTATTCATGTTCCGTGTCTTAGGTGTAACAAATGGATGTAAATTTATTACTAGATTTGTATAGGGCACAGTGGAGTATCATCTTCTGACGATGTGTTTGGAAAGGGGGGGGGGGGTTTTGTAATCAATCCGCAGTCCTCACTTTGGTTGGTATTCAATGATTTTGCTATGAACGTTTTACCTGGCCTGCTACATTTCAATGTATGATGATGCGGGTCAATTCGAAGAATTGTAGAAATGAAATAAATGTACAAAAAAAATTTGGACAAAAGTCTGTCTAGGGTATTTATGTATAACTTGTGTCGATGACATGTGGCTGTATACAATATGTCATCAAAGATGGCGCCCATCAGTTTTTCTTAAAATATCTGACACGGTTTGACATTTATTACTAAGTTGCTCTGGTGTAAGCTTTGGCTTTGGACACAATGTTAGCCGTACCAGACAGTGTAACCAGGTGGTTAGCCATACTAGACAGTGTAACCAGGTGGTTAGCCGTACCAGACAGTGTAACCAGGTGGTTAGCCATACTAAAAGTGTAACCAGGTGGTTAGCCGTACCAGACAGTGTAACCAGGTGGTTAGCCGCACCAGACAGTGTAACCAGGTGGTTAGCCGTACCAGACAGTGTAACAGGTGGTTAGCCATACCAGACAGTGTAACCAGGTGGTTAGCCGTAACAGACAGTGTAACCAGGGGTTAGCCATACTAGAAGTGTAACCAGGTGGTTAGCCGTACCAGACAGTGTAACCAGGTGGTTAGCTGTACCAGACAGTGTAACCAGGTGGTTAGCCATACTAGACAGTGTAACCAGGTGGTTAGCCGTACCAGACAGTGTAACCAGGTGGTTAGCCATACTAGAAGTGTAACCAGGTGGTTAGCCGTACCAGACAGTGTAACCAGGTGGTTAGCCGCACCAGACAGTGTAACCAGGTGGTTAGCCGTACCAGACAGTGTAACAGGTGGTTAGCCATACCAGACAGTGTAACCAGGTGGTTAGCCGTAACAGACAGTGTAACCAGGGGTTAGCCATACTAGAAGTGTAACCAGGTGGTTAGCCGTACCAGACAGTGTAACCAGGTGGTTAGCCGTACCAGACAGTGTAACCAGGTGGTTAGCCATACTAGACAGTGTAACCAGGTGGTTAGCCGTACCAGACAGTGTAACCAGGTGGTTAGCCGTACCAGACAGTGTAACCAGGTGGTTAGCCATACTAGACAGTGTAACCAGGTGGTTAGCCATACTAGAAGTGTAACCAGGTGGTTAGCCGTACCAGACAGTGTAACCAGGTGGTTAGCCGTACCAGACAGTGTAACAGGTGGTTAGCCGTACCAGACAGTGTAACCAGGTGGTTAGCCGTACCAGACAGTGTAACCAGGGGTTAGCCATACTAGAAGTGTAACCAGGTGGTTAGCCGTACCAGACAGTGTAACCAAGTGGTTAGCCATACCAGACAGTGTAACCAGGTGGTTAGCCATTCTAGACAGTGTAACCAGGTGGTTAGCCGTACCAGACAGTGTAACCAGGTGGTTAGCCGTACTAGACAGTGTAACCAGGTGGTTAGCCATACTAGACAGTGTAACCAGGTGGTTAGCCGTACCAGACAGTGTAACCAGGTGGTTAGTCATACTAGACAGTGTAACCAGGTGGTTAGCCGTACCAGACAGTGTACCAGGTGGTTAGCCGTACCAGACAGTGTAACCAGGTGGTTAGCCGTACCAGACAGTGTAACCAGGTGGTTAGCCGTACCAGACAGTGTAACCTGGTGGTACACACTCAATGTTAGCCATACCAGACAGTGTAACCAGGTGGTACACACAATGTTAGCCATACTAGACAGTGTAACCAGGTGGTACACACTCAATCGCTTGTGTGATAATCGGGTGGTATAGTACACAACACTCTACTGGACTGACTACATTCCTGTGGCACACCTGTCAATTCCCACAACGGAATGTTAGCTAGTGAACATTCACAAACCTACGCTACTATGCATGTCGGGGACAAAAAGTTACATGAATTGCTTGTTATCAGATAGTGTTTCTCAAACCTTTTTTGGGGTGGAGGGGGAAAGGGGGGGATCACGTCATCAAATGAAATGTTTTTTTTGTAAAGACTGTAATGGAAAAAAAGAGGCGACCCTGTTGCTGGCAGGAGGATTGGGTCTCAAATTGGCAGCCCGATTGGACCTCGAGAATCTTAAGTTGTATGAATGAACTCCATTGTAACAAGTGAAAGAATAAGTAACAAATAATAAATAAAAGACAAAAGTGAGTAGAACTGTCAATGACAGTAGGATAAATAAATAAATTGAGTCGTAAAATAATAAATGGCACCGAGCGTCGTTGTGGCCAAGCAGTACAGTCAACTCAAACCTGAACATACCAACGTTTTAAATTTTTTTTTGGCCGGAAAAAAATGACTGGGTGTGTTCATGCGGTAAATTTATGATTGATTTTGCAGGCTACACCAGGCTTAGATCCCCTAGCATTGGCTGTGTTATCCAAAGTGGAACACATATTTGTAATTACTAATTAGCACCCCAAAAAAATAAATAAACAGAACGGCGATCGCTCATCCCGAGAGGCGGTTATGAAAAAGAACTTCAATTACTCCAAATAATCTTCGAAAAACTTGTTACTACTCATTATATTGGATGTATTCATTGTGCTCTAATGACCCAACGCAGAAGGGGTAAACATTATATGAGAAACGTCGGACTCTTCGGTAAAAATAATAAAAAAATTTAAAATGTTGTTTCTTCACAAAACCATAACTTTCCCTGGACGCCATTAGAAAACCGATGCCCACTTCACCGGAATGATTGTGTGCAGGGTGAACATAAACGATGGCGGATTTGTGCAGTTTGATCTGACGAGATTGTTGTTGGAACACGCCAGGGGTGTGTCACGTTGTGGTGGGGTACTCTTGGCGTAATTTGTCTCTCACCAAAGGAAGCGTGACACAGTTCGTCTAGTCTTCAATTTTAATTTATAAAATTTAAGAATATGACCACAGCTCGAAATCATGGGACTCGATCTTTGAACGCGTAGAGTCATCTGAATGGGTTGTCCTTGAACGTGTAGAGTCATCTGAATGGGTTGTCCTTGAACGTGTAGAGTCATCTGAATGGGTTGTCCTTGAACGTGTTGCGTCATCTGAATGGGTTGTCCTGGAACATGTTGAGTCATCTGAATGGGTTGTCCTTGAACGTGTAGAGTCATCTGAATGGGTTGTCCTTGAACGTGTTGAGTCATCTGAATGGGTTGTCCTTGAACGTGTAGAGTCATCTGAATGGGTTGTCCTTGAACGTGTTGCGTCATCTGAATGGGTTGTCCTGGAACATGTTGAGTCATCTGAATGGGTTGTCCTTGAACGTGTAGAGTCATCTGAATGGGTTGTCCTTGAACGTGTTGAGTCATCTGAATGGGTTGTCCTTGAACGTGTTGCGTCATCTGAATGGTGAATGGGTTGTCCCTGTGTGGCACATGACACAGATGTTACAATAGTGTCAGAATTGAAATTAGTATTTACTGCCGTGTGGCCTAGTGGGTACCTGTAATTTCCGTTTTTTATTTTAGAACCGCTGCCGAACAGTTGCTGTCCCTCGAAGCCATCCCTGTGAATGACAACCGTGTTCGTGTGACTGTTACGGCCCGCCTGTCAGCGTGTGCGTCTACGTGGCCAGTGCTTTGACGCCCTAAATACGCCCTCAGGTTTCGAACACTGTCAAGTAGTTGTTACTAAGACTCGCGTCCTGGCAGTACCCCCAGCTGTCTTGTGCACCGGGCTCAGTTTACGACACCGCCCCAGCACGCACCGTGTTTCTGTCGTAGTAACACACGGGTTTCTAAGTTAATCTAAGTATCCCTTGACAGGCTGGGCGCGACCGACCCCTGGATATCTTGGTTATCTCACAAGGATATGGTCCATATCAGTCGCCCGAAATAGAATAAAGCCGCGCTATACTATTAGTGAGTGGGATGCTGGCTTAACATTGATAGGATTATGTTATAGTCAAGGTACGTGCACCTGTGTTTTGTCTCAAAACTGTCTTGTGTCATCGTGCAAGATATGTATGTGTCACAGTTCTGTCCACCCACCACAGGATCTGTTTCATACTAATTGGCATCTCTGGCAAGTTCTGTTTCATGATAATTGGCATCTCTGTCAAGTTCTGTTTCATACTAATTGGCATCTTTGTCAAGTTCTGTTTCATACTAATTGGCATCTCTGTCAAGTTCTGTTTCATACTAATTGGCATCTCTGTCAAGTTCTGTTTCATACTAATTGGCATCTTTGTCAAGTTCTGTTTCATAATAATTGGCATCTCTGTCAAGTTCTATTTCATACTAATTGGCATCTCTGTCACGTTCTATTTCATACTAATTGGCATCTTTGTCACGTTCTATTTCATACTAATTGGCATCTCTGTCAAGTTCTGTTTCATACTAATTGGCATCTCTGTCAAGTTCTGTTTCATACTAATTGGCATCTCTGTCACGTTCTATTTCATACTAGTTGGCATCTTTGTCACGTTCTATTTCATACTAATTGGCATCTCTGTCAAGTTCTGTTTCATACTAATTGGCATCTCTGTCAAGTTCTATTTCATACTAATTGGCATCTCTGTCACGTTCTATTTCATACTAATTGGCATCTTTGTCACGTTCTATTTCATACTAATTGGCATCTCTGTCAAGTTCTGTTTCATGATAATTGGCATCTCTGTCAAGTTCTGTTTCATACTAATTGGCATCTTTGTCAAGTTCTGTTTCATAATAATTGGCATCTCTGTCAAGTTCTATTTCATACTAATTGGCATCTCTGTCACGTTCTATTTCATACTAATTGGCATCTTTGTCACGTTCTATTTCATACTAATTGGCATCTCTGTCAAGTTCTGTTTCATACTAATTGGCATCTCTGTCAAGTTCTGTTTCATACTAATTGGCATCTCTGTCACGTTCTATTTCATACTAGTTGGCATCTTTGTCACGTTCTATTTCATACTAATTGGCATCTCTGTCAAGTTCTGTTTCATACTAATTGGCATCTCTGTCAAGTTCTGTTTCATACTAATTGGCATCTCTGTCACGTTCTGTTTCATACTAATTGGCATCTTTGTCACGTTCTATTTCATAGTAATTGGTATCTCTGTCAAGTTCTGTTTCATACTAATTGGCATCTCTGTCACGTTCTGTTTCATACTAATTGGCATCTCTGTCAAGTTCTGTTTCATACTAATTGGCATCTCTGTCACGTTCTGTTTCATACTAATTGGCATCTTTGTCACGTTCTGTTTCATACTAATTGGCATCTCTGTCACGTTCAATTTCATACTAATTGGCATCTCTGTCAAGTTCTGTTTCATACTAATTGGCATCTCTGTCAAGTTCTGTTTCATACTAATTGGCATCTCTGTCACGTTCTGTTTCATACTAATTGGCATCTTTGTCACGTTCTATTTCATAGTAATTGGTATCTCTGTCAAGTTCTGTTTCATACTAATTGGCATCTCTGTCACGTTCTGTTTCATACTAATTGGCATCTCTTTCAAGTTCTCGCTCCACCTTATGTTACTGAGTTACTCAATGAACAAATTAAAAAGCGTCTTCACCCCCGACCATCATGCCCGGAGCTTTTTTTTTTTTTTCACTGCGTGGATATTTTGGGGGCAGTTGAATTTGTATTTTTGTCTATAGTATCTTATGTTAGGCATGTCAAACACACGGCCCTTTGTAAGCACAAGGATACTATACTACTATGGTCATTTAACTGCCAACATTGCATTTTTCATTATTTAAACTGGATAAATGTGGGTCGTTTACAAAACAAAACAAAAAACTACTTGGTTTTATATTTCCTGTTGAAGTATTACACGTGGCTTGTGGAGACTTGTGGCTTTGACAACCCCCGTCGTCAGTCATCCGTGTACATGAATCAGTGAAATATATCATTAGGAAATGGCGTCAGCGGGCCGTCGAGCTTGCGCTCCTTATGCCCTCCCTGGCGCCCACCCACACATGCCAGCCGCCGGGTTTCCCCGACGTCAAGCCGTGCGGAGGGACGTCAGAGATATCCCCGGGCGTGGAGCGTCCCCACCAGCAACCGCTCGATCGGGTTCGCCGATGGAGACCCTCCCCGGCGGAGACATCTGGTCGACCGAAGACGCTGTGTTTCAAGCGTCCGCAGTCCACTCTCCTAGGGGCCGGGACGGTAAATTAACGTCCTAATATCTCCCCCCACCCGTCCCGGGGAAGCATCGGACGCCCTCTAAGAGGGATTCTACAGTGGGTTTCCACCCCGCAACTAATTCGCGAAGTAGCTGGGACGAAACGGTTGCCTATGAGCAGCTTTCTCAGGTCTGCATATTTAGAATCACCGGCCATGGGCTTCCACCACAGCCTATCGCCTCATATCCCTTAACGGCAACTTGTAATCATGATCCCTACCCTGTGTTTGCCTTTTCTTCCCCCTGCGAAGTATCACAGGTGGCAGCCCTGTAGGAGCCGTTTATTCCAGCAACTACCATGCATACCCTTGTCTGCCACGTGGGAAACGCAATGGTAGTAATGTGCCCCGGGTTAACGCCGAGGGGGTCGGTGGCCAGCGCTTCCAAATCGGCAAGCCACTACAGACTTGTCGACCGGAACCCCGGGGGAAACATAAATCAGTCATAATGTGTCATCTTTATGGTTCTATTATGTTATGTGTGTTGTTGAACTGCTCTCCTCGTCTCTGCCTCTGTTACTAATAGGAGCAGCGCTGTGGTGACCCGCTGTGTCACGTGAGACACCTGTATTTGTTGTAGGACTAATTGGACGGTGTCCCGGTAATGTGAGCGTTGACCTACGACGTAGCATCGCATGAGTCATATAATGTTGTGTGTTGTACAGCATCGGTGCATCTGTTCTGATACTAGTATTGATGAAATGAAACTTTGCCCTTAAGTTAGGCTGACCTGAGTGGGGCTAACGGCTTGTGTGTTCAAACCAGTGGTGTGCAGTGCCGATAAGTAGTGACATGTAATAAATAATTAAGTATCGGTGAGTGTTTGTGCACGATGCGACATTATGTAGTATTGCTGAACATTCGTCTTGATGTAGTTCTGACATGTGTGCATGATTTGACATCATATGCTACTGGTGACATGTGTGTGCATGATTTGACATCATATGCTACTGGTGACATGTGTGTGCGTGATTTGAGATGATATATACTGTTGACATGTGTGCATGATTTGAGATGATATAATGGTGAAATGTGTGCACGATTTGACATTATATAGTACTGATGACATGTGTGCGTGATTTGACATGCCATAAGTACCGATTAAGTGATGACGCTCATAACACGTCTCGTTGATCAACAAATAAGCCCATGGTACACTTGGCCCCGTGTCTCAGTTTCTTTCCTTCCTCACCAGTAGGAGCATGAACCATCTTGTTGTTCTTCAAATATCTACTTCCGTCTCTCAATTTGACCGTCCGCAGACAACATGTCACTGCAATCTTAATAGGATTTGATTTTTACCCTTTCAATCATTTGAAGATCATTTGACCAACAAGGAAACAGGGGGCATTTGACCCCCAAGGGAACAGGGGGGCATTTGACGCCCAAGGGAACAGGGGGCAGGTCACCGCGGGTATACGTCATTTTTGGTTGACACTGTACACGGCACTTCCGAACTAGTTCCATTCAGGACTCGTTCAGCTTAATCTTTATATACCTCTTTATATGTGACTTGGTTATAGTCAACAAACGAGCCTGTCTATTACTGACGCCGCGACTCTGACAAAACTATTCTGACGTTCTACAAAGCAAAGTGACGGCAGATTTTAGTATCAACGTCATACATTTAATTCGAGAAGTAACTTTTTTATTTTTTAAACAGACCTGCTATTCATATTCCATGAGACCGTACATTGATGCTTAAGTACGACTATTTAAACGGGAAGATACATCAAATGAGAATTTTCCTATCGACAGTGGTCCCCATTATAGTGTGCGGCTACTGGTTGAAGTAGCTTAACATGGTCGCCATTTGTGTATGGTGCGTACTATACTTTAGCTTGTTTGTTCTTAATCAAATGTTACTTTTTAACCTTTTTTTTTTAAAAAAAGTAGATTTTTGAGTAAGGTCCTTTTCCGTGTTTGTCTACTCACTCAGTGGTACTATTGTGTTATGCTTAAATTTAAAAAAAGCATTAGAAATATTCTGATGTAACTTGTTACAGGCGTCTCGTTTACATTCATTCATATTTTCTCGTGAGTGAACTTAAGCCGACCCCAAGTTCGGCAGCGCTATTAGGGTGTGGCTTATTAAAATTAGTCCCCTTTAACCTCAATTACAAATTGATACAATCTATAGTCTGTATTATTAGAATCCTTTAGAATTTACTAGATTGGTTGACGCGCTTATACAACGTGTAAGCCCTTTCTAGAAATATCAGTAAAACAGACTATAAATACGCGGAAGAGAGATATTTTTGGAATCGCTGTTACGATAGAGATTTGCTATACGAGACAGAGATTTGTTTACTAATATTTTGCCGTGTGTGTGCGTATGTTCCTATTTCAACATTGTACCTTTTACAACATTGTATCTTCTTCGGCATTGTACCGGTACAAGCCAATCATTATACGGCAAGTAAATAGCTTTAATTTAATTTCTTTTTTATTTTGTAATTTATTATTTAACTTAATAATGTTTTTAATTGTAATTAGCCCTAGTTTGGGTATCGTTTCTTTATTATTTTATGTAAGTTATGGTATCGTCTTTTGTTGTGTACTGTTTTTCAACGAGCCATATACTTAAATAAGAGATTAAATTCTCTATTGACAACAGTACATAACAAACTAAATAGTTTTTTTTTCCTTCTGCATGTCTGTTTGATCACATTCGGTGTCATAACACCAATGATAATGATAGGGACCTACCTCGTTATTTATGTGATCTTCCCCCCATCCCCCCGCAACTCAATGGTGTGGATGTCGGTCACATTCTTCACTTCCCACACTTTCTGCCTACCTGAGACTTATAATGTTCTTGCATTGTGTCAAGCAAGAGTTGACGGCCCCATCAGAATGTCCCGCAGTTCTAACTATCTCGGTTTGCGTGACGTTGATGTGGGGGCATTATCACTTCAGATAAATGCGGACTCTTGAGGAAGAGTTGGTCATTTGTGGCGGCATTTCAAGAAACAAAGTCAGCCCCCATAGACAAATGATAGCGCTGTATTTCTTCATGTCCATAAGTGTTGGTTGATTAAATGATTCACATAAACAGTAATGTCAAATGTAGCAACGGATTTACTAGAATTTACTGTTAAAGCGATACTGCGTTTATGTGAAGTCATAAATTGTACCTCAGTAATTTTATATTTTCCATATTAATTGACTGATATTTTGAGTGTATCTTGACATCTAGTCGCTGTCTACGGAAAAACGCGCAGTTAAGTTGCCGAACTCGAGCTCCGTAACTTAACTATTATTCGAATACCTTCCGTCGCCAAGCTTAATTCCATTAAAGCCTATTTAAAGATTCGATACCAGTCATAAGTTACAGGGGACGTATCGAATACTTACTGAGTGTTTTCTTGAACGCCTGTGTCGTAAGTCAACAATCGCGCTAATGGAAGGTTGCGTTGTTAGATAAATGTTCTTACAAGTGCAGTTTAAAAATTGAAAAATTAAAGGCTTTGGAAATGTAAAAAAAATTTATAAAATTAAATCATTGCCTGAGGGTTATGCCTGTTTTAAATGACCGCCACCGTCCCTGGTCCACGCACACCGCCATTGTATTGTGCTTTCCGTGGCGCGAAATTCGTTTTGTAAACAAACTGGTTTGTTGAGACCCCTATCGAGTGTGCTTGCTTGTTTGGCAGTCATGAAACACAATGTGGAAACATTGCAAGGAGACAGAGAGAGAGATAGAAATTTGGTGAAGTCTAAACAAACGGTGTCATCCTTGCTTCCTAACGTGTCACCTTCTTCAACGTTCTTCAACTTTTAACGTTTTTAAGAGATGCAGGTTCTAATGTTTGCTTTGTCACCCACGTGAGTGTAGATGTTTTCACTACTGGCACTGTAACCATAGACATAGAGATATATCTCTATGTCTATGACTGTAACCGACGAAAATATGGCGGCGGCAATATACATCCCTTTATACACATTGTAATCCTGCGTGTCAGTCGTTTTGACTTGAGATCCGAATTTCCTTGCCATATCTTCATTAGCGTTCAAGTTGTCCACGATCGGTTTAGTCAGGAAGGAGACGTGTGATTTCCAGTATACTTCTCTATCTTTACCCCAGTCTGTGCAGTAAAAGGATACACTTGAACGCGTGTCGCTACCCAGGGGTGGTTCATTCATTCTAATTTCCTTCCTTGACTCATAGATTTACAATAATTTCTTTATAATTTTTTTGAAAGCACTAAACTATGTCCTACTTTAAGGAATTCTTATTCAAGCCTGGTCCCGTGGCTGGTCCCTGACTATAGGCATAGGACCTGTCCCCAAAACTGATGCTACATTTTAGGGCATGGTTTCCTAATGAGCACCACCAGAGAGTGCGAGGTGGCATATTAGTGGATGCGAGGTGGCATATTAGTGGATGCGAGGTGGCATATTAGTGGATGCGAGGTGGCATATTAGTGGGTGCGAGGAAAAGATGTAAAGGATTGATGAAACATTTGGTTCAATTTAAGGTTATGAAACAAATGTTTGAATAGTTTACAACATTTCTTCATTAACGTTTTCCTCACGTTTTTATTTTCTCAATTCAACAGGTTTCTATAGAGTTCAATAACATATTTAGAAGACAGTTATTTTCAAATTTTACTGTGCATTGATACAATTGTAGGGGGTGCGAGACTAAGTCTTAGTTAAATAGTTCGTATGGAAGCTGTTGTACCCTGGTTATAAAAAAAAAGGTTTAGGAAACACTGATTTGGGAGTTGGTCAAAACGACAGATCTGTGGACATCTTGAGTGTGGCAGTCGTGGTATTCTGACCATTGATTTCTGGTCAAAGATATCCGCCATAACGTGAAGGTGATCACTAGTTGTATAAGTTCACGTAACACGCTGATGCCCTTAGCCGATGTTTATATCCGTGTCGTATTCCTCCAAAGTCCAAGACGTGTTCTCTAAGAGGGTAGCCCAGTAGGTCAGGTTTGTTATCTCTTGTTCTCCACATTGTACCACTCCTCCTTTCTAAGTCATTCTTCTCACTGTGTTCCCCCTTTCTTCGACACTCTCTCATCCGCACCGTCTCCCTTCTTTGCATCCCAGTCGATAACACCATTGTCCCAGTGATATGAAACAAATGTCCCAGTGAGATAACACCATTGTCCCAATGATATAAAACACATGTCCCAGTGAGATAACACCAATGTCCCAGTGATATATAACAAATGTCCCAGTGATATGACTCCAATGTCCCAGTGATATGACACCGATGTCCCAGTGAGATAACACAGATGTCCCAGTGATATAACACCAATGTCCCAGTAAAATGACACCGATGTCCCAGTGATATAACACCAATGTCCCAGGGAGATAACACCAATGTCCCAGTGATATGACACCAATGTCCCCATGAGATAACACAGATGTCCCAGTGATATGACACAAATGTCCCAGTGATGTAACACCAATGTCCCAGGGAGATAACACAAATGTCCCAGTGATATGACACCAATGTCCCAGGGAGATAACACAAATGTCCCAGTAGATTTCGTGAAGCCGTGTAAGGAGATCCCTCCCACACACATACTAGAATAAACTTATTTTAGGCTGAGCTTACGTTATAACTAGGTCAGTTGACTAAGGCGGGGTTTGCTTGACTGTATTCTTATCATCAAGTGTATTAGAGTCACATCAAGTCTCGTGCATTAGGGTCACATCAAGTCTCGTCCATTAGGGTCACATCAAGTCTCGTCCATTTGGGTCAAATCAAGTCTCGTGCATTAGGGTCACATCAAGTCTCGCTCATTAGGTCACATGAAGTCCCTTCCATTAGGGTCGCATGAAGTCCCCTCCATTAGAGTCACATCAAGTCTCGTCCATTGGGGTCACATGAAGTCTCGTCTATTAGGGTCACTTGAAGTCCCCTCCATTTGGGTCACACGAAGTACCATCCATTAGGGTCACACGAAGTCCCCTCCATTAGGGTCACATGAAGTCTCCTCAATTAGGGTCACATGAAGTCCCCTCCATTAGGGTCACATCAAGTCTCCTCCATTAGGGTCACATGAAGTCCCCTCCATTAGGGTCACATCAAGTCTCCTCCATTAGGGTCACATGAAGTCCCGTCCATTAGGGTCACATGAAGTCCCCTCCATTAGGGTCACACGAAGTCCCCTCCATTAGGGTCACACGAAGTCCCCTCCATTAGGGTCACATGAAGTCCCCTCCATTAGGGTCACACGAAGTCCCCTCCATTAGGGTCACATGAAGTCCCCTCCATTAGGGTCACACGAAGTCCCGTCCATTAGGGTCACATCAAGTCTCCTCCATTAGGGTCACATCAAGTCTCCTCCATTAGGGTCACATGAAGCCTCCCCCATTCGAACATTTGGTAGCCTCCTACTACTACTGTGTCATTTATAAATTGTTCAACTGATCATGCGTATCTTAGGAAATGCATCGCTTGCATCATTTAAAGGCATGCATTTGTGCCGTCATGCTAATCCCTCATTGAGAAGAAAAATCGTGTACTGTGATCTTAGCTGGCGTGCTCAGGACGCTGTGTTAAGGCTAAAGGAGATTTTTTTTATAGTCTGTGTAGCATGAGGAGTCGGCATACCAATACCATTAGAGGATCGATGACTGAGGAGTCGGCATACCAATACCATTAGAGGATCGATGACTGAGGAGTCGGCATACCAATACCATTAGAGGATCGATGACTGAGGAGTCGGCATACCAATACCATTAGAGGATCGATGACTGAGGAGTCGGCATACCAATACCATTAGAGGATCGATGACTGAGGAGTCGGCATAACAATACCATTAGAGGATCGATGACTGAGGAGCCGGCATACCAATACCATTAGAGGATCGATGACTGAGGAGTCGGCATACCAATACCATTAGAGGATCGATGACTGAGGAGTTGGCATACCAATACCATTAGAGGATCGATGACTGAGGAGTTGGCATACCAATACCATTAGAGGATCGATGACTGAGGAGTTGGCATACCAATACCATTAGAGGATCGATGACTAAATTTGTTCTTAGGAAAATTGTTCGACTGAACTTTGTCCAAAGGAAATTATTTGTGGAAAAAAAAATTAATCTGAAATTTTATATTTGTACCGGGGCGAAGCCTGATTTGCCGCCTCTCGATATATAGTTAAACGTGTCGCCCGAGGTCGATTCGTTAACGACGATTTAGGCGCCCCTTGTCTTTGTAAAGTGCATGTGATTTTATCGTTTAATTCGCTAGTAAAGCGCCTGACTCATTTTGGTGTTCGGGTCGAGTGCCCTCTTCGCACGGCCCTGGGCACTGGTATGGAACCCGTTTGGGCCAGGGGGGCGGGGCAATGCCCCAAGACACATGCGCACGTAGCGAAGTAGACAAGGATGTCATTAAGATCGGAAGAATTGGAAAAGTTAGAGAAGACTGCTGGAGTCCGACAATCACACGCCTGTGCTCCACTGGGAGTTGGAAAGGGCAACGAAGGAAGGGTGAGAAGAAATACAAGGACAGTATTTAGCTTGGATTTTATTGTGCCCCGCTTCGGTGTCTCATGTATCTCTGAAAGCATGTCGCACGGCGTCAATAAATAGTTTCATTTCAAATTATTCGCGTAGTTGTTTTTTTGTTTTGTTTTTAACTGGGTCAGAGCCGGGTGCTGACCCGGAAACCTGGAAATCCGGGTATTAGCACGCCCGGCATTTTACCGGACCCGGCCAAAACGAAACCGAGCATGGGAGTTAAAAGAGTTATCTTGTACAGTTTCTGTAATGTGGTCCACCCGAAGGGGAGACATTTGTTGAAAACGGCATATATATATATGTATAAGTAATACATTTTTTTGGAACATTTTGGAAAAAAAATGTAAATTTTATTTTTTACGGAATTAGATAAATAATGATAGAAAAGTGACTATTGTTACGAAACTAATTGTAAGCTAAATGAAACTTAATGTAAGCTAAATGAAACTAAATGTTAGCTAAATGAAACTAAATGTAAGCTAAAGGAAAATAAATGTTATCTGAATAAAACTAAATGTAAACTAAGTGTAAGCTAAATGAAACTTAATGTAAGCTAAATGAAACTAAGTGTAAGCTAAATGTAAGCTAAATGAAACTAAATGTTAGCTAAATGAAACTAAATGTAAGTTAAATGAAACTAAATGTAAGCTAAAGGAAAATAAATGTTATCTGAATAAAACTAAATGTAAACTAAGTGTAAGCTAAATGAAACTTAATGTAATCTAAATGAAACTAAGTGTAAGCTAAATGTAAGCTAAATGAAACTAAATGTTAGCTAAATGAAACTAAATGTAAGCTAAATGAAACTAAGTGTAAGCTAAATGAACCTAAATGTAAGCTAAATGAAACTAAATGTTAGCTAAATGAAACTAAGTGTAAGCTAAATGAAACTAAATGTAAGCTAAATGAAACTAAGTGTAATCTAAATGAACCTAAATGTAAGCTAAATGAAACTAAGTGTAAGCTAAATGAAACTAAATTTAAGCTAAATGAAACTAAGTGTAATCTAAATGAACCTAAATGTTAGCTAATTGAAACTAAGTGTTAGCTAAATGTAAGCTAAATGAAACTAAGTGTAAGCTATACAAAATGAAAATGCAAAGCCCTGAAAATAATAATTTTCTTGCTGGCAATTTTGTGTATTTATTTGTCTTAGCAAGATGCATATTGTTGGTTATAAAGAGCTTCTCTGCACGTTCTGACTTGCTTATGATCCTGGGTAGTCAAATTGTGTGTCTGTGTCTTTTCTGAGCTCTGTCTTAGAATTCAATAATAGTAAGTTAATTTAACATTCATTTAATTGGTGAAGCAACTGTCTGGACTAAAGGAAGACTCGGATAGTGTCGCCATGTCGAATGATATAAATATCAAAATAATATGCGTACTTTGCTATTAATTTTTTTTTTAAATGCTCCAACCAGTGACCGGCAACACTAACGCATATAGCGAAGCTCTGCTTCATGTTTATAGGTTAGGGCAACGTTTTCAACCTGTGGGGCACGACCCAAACTGAAAAGGCAAAACCCTTACCAAGTGTGACTTTATTTAACAAACAAACAAAAAACATACCTGGGGATTTACTTACAACGCCCCCGCTACGACACCCTTCTTAGCCCTTATTTCTGCTTCTCCCAGACGAAAGTCACCCGATAAAAATGACATACTAACACCTTTTTTTATATACAACAAGCTCTGACCGTCCCCCTTCACAATACCTAGTTCTGAATTTGAAGGTATACTCTAGTTGTGGCCCGCCGGACCCGCGGGTATTGTCTTGAAATATATATACCCGGACCGGGTATTCAAAAATAATAGCTTCATCCGGACAGCTCTAATCCATTCTTAGAGCTCGACCCCTAATCCAAAAAAAAAACCATTGGAATCATTTTGTTCATAGCAGACTTTCCTACCGATTGCATAACTGAAATTTGATTCCCGTAAATGAGGTTGAGGTGGGCTGCACAAACTGCTCGTCCATTCCCGAGACAGAACCCTACGAGTTCTTGTTTTTTTCAAACGGTGACTCCTCCTCAGTATGCTCGCTCTCTCGTTAAATCCGCATCGACTGCTTGCACCATTGCAGCTAAATTAACAACCGGCCCTAGCGGTGCATCACTGGCGGTCTCTCTGCATTATTTAATTACACACGCTTCTTAGTTCCCAACACCACTGAAATCCCCTTCTTTGTTTTTTTCTTTTTTTTTGGCCAGGAACCGTTGTCTCGCGAGTCTTCTTTGTGCAGTGTCGTGTATGGATTTCTAGGTTGGTCAAATCAAACGACTTGGTCACACCAAACGACTTTGTTCGCGCATTATCTTGTCTTCAGTGAGTGAGTGTGTGTGGGCGTGTACCGCGTACTTTTAGTAGGATCTATATTTAGTTCAAGGTTATTTTCCGGATAACAGCGCAAAGGCATTCCTTTGTGACACTTTTTACAAAGGGACGAATCTTTAGAGTGAGCAACGACTCAGCATTTTTTACACAAGACTCACCAAGAAATTACAGTAAGACGTTGAAATTGTCATTGTATTGTTGTGCACCTCCTCCCCCCCCCCCTTTGGGCCGCACCCGGGGCCTCTGTCGCTGTGCAAAGCACGAGTTAAGAGACGTGAAGAGCTCGTACAATAATTAGTCAACGTATTGTAATAAATTTGGTCAATCGGGAGTATAGTTTTAGTCTGAATATCAAGCTTTCCCCGCTTGTTGTCATACTCCCGAACATCATGTCAGTCAAACGGGCACATCATGTCACACGGGCACGGCATGTCACACAGGCATGTTACACAGGTACATCATGTCACACGGGCACATCATGTCACACGGGCACATCATGTCACACGGGCACATCATGTCACACGGGCACATCATGTCACACAGGCACATCATGTCACACAGGCACATCATGTCACACGGACACGGCGTGTCACACGGGCACATCATGTCACACAGGCACATCATGTCACACAGGCACATCATGTCACACGGACACGGCATGTCACACGGGCACATCATGTAACACGGGCACATCATGTCACACAGGCACATCATGTCACACAAGCACACCATGTCACACAGGCACATCATGTCACACAGGCACATCATGGCACACGGGCACATCATGTCACACAGGCACATCATGTCACACAGGCACATCATGTCACATGGGCACATCATGTCACACAGGCACATCATGTCATATGGGCTCATCATGTCACACGGGCACATCATCTCTGCCTAATGATTTTGTCCCGTTCCACGCAATCATTGATTTTCTCTCAGCCTTCTGTGTGAAATTTGTACCACTGAGAAATTGAATGTCCTCTTTAGGTTGTTAGCCAACAATGAAAACAGAGACGCCTTATTCGTCAGCCCATCTATGATATAAGACAGCTTATAAATTAGTGTTATATATGGAAAATGATCAGACCTATAAGAAAGCTCATCAGCCATGTAAGAAAGCTCATCAGCCATATAAGAAAGCTCATCAGACCTATAAGAAAGCTCATCAGCCATGTAAGAAAGCTCATCAGCCATGTAAGAAAGCTCATCAGCCATGTAAGAAAGCTCATCAGCCATGTAAGAAAGCTCATCAGCCATGTAAGAAAGCTCATCAGCCATGTAAGAAAGCTCATCAGACCTATAAGAAAGCTCATCAGCCATATAAGAAAGCTCATCAGCCATGTAAGAAAGCTCATCAGACCTATAAGAAGGCTCATCAGCCATGTAAGAAAGCTCATCAGACCTATAAGAAAGCTCATCAGCCATGTAAGAAAGCTCATCAGCCATCTAAGAAAGCTCATCAGCCATGTAAGAAAGCTCATCAGACCTATAAGAAGGCTCATCAGCCATATAAGAAAGCTCATCAGACCTATAAGAAAGCTCATCAGCCATGTAAGAAAGCTCATCAACCATGTAAGAAAGCTCATCAGCCATGTAAGAAAGCTCATCAGCCATGTAATAAAGCTCATCAGCCATGTAATAAAGCTCATCAGCCATGTAATAAAGCTCATCAGCCATGTAATAAAGCTCATCAGCCATATAAGAAAGCTCATCAGCCATGTAAGAAAGCTCATCAGCCATGTAAGAAAGCTCATCAGCCATATAAGAAAGCTCATCAGCCATATAAGAAAGCTCATCAGCCATGTAAGAAAGCTCATCAGCCATATAAGAAAGCTCATAAGCCATGTAATAAAGCTCATCAGCCATGTAATAAAGCTCATCAGCCATGTAATAAAGCTCATCAGCCATATAAGAAAGCTCATCAGCCATATAAGAAAGCTCATCAGCCATGTAATAAAGCTCATCAGCCATGTAATAAAGCTCATCAGCCATATAAGAAAGCTCATCAGCCATATAAGAAAGCTCATCAGCCATTTAAGAAAGCTCATCAGCCATATAAGAAAGCTCATCAGCCATATAAGAAAGCTCATCAGCCATATAAGAAAGCTCATCAGCCATGTAAGAAAGCTCATCAGCCATATAAGAAAGCTCATCAGCCATATAAGAAAGCTCATCAGCCATATAAGAAAGCTCATCAGCCATGTAATAAAGCTCATCAGCCATATAAGAAAGCTCATCAGCCATGTAAGAAAGCTCATCAGCCATGTAAGAAAGCTCATCAGCCATATAAGAAAGCTCATCAGCCATATAAGAAAGCTCATCAGCCATGTAAGAAAGCTCATCAGCCATATAAGAAAGCTCATCAGCCATATAAGAAAGCTCATCAGCCATATAATAAAGCTCATCAACCATATAAGAAAGCTCATCAACCATATAAGAAAACTCATCAGCCATATAAGAAAGCTCATCAGCCATGTAATAAAGCTCATCAGCCATGTAAGAAAGCTCATCAACCATATAAGAAAGCTCATCAGCCATGTAATAAAGCTCATCAGCCATGTAAGAAAGCTCATCAGCCATATAAGAAAGCTCATCAGCCATATAAGAAAGCTCATCAGCCATATAATAAAGCTCATCAGCCATGTAAGAAAGCTCATCAGCCATATAAGAAAGCCCTTGGCCCGGTGAGAAGAAAAATTGCCGGAAAAAGCCATTCGTCTTTTAATTATTTTGGCGTATTAGATTATAAACATACATGATATTTTCAAAGATGGTTCTTGAACATAGCCATAAATCGAGGTGTAAACAACATGCTAATAACAGAACGACTGGAAGATCTCTCTTGCAACGGGCACCGATCCGCGACCAGCATGTGAAAAGCACTGGGCTAGAGTGTTGTTTAGATAGATGTGTTTCTAAGAGTGTTGTTTAGATAGATGTGTTTCTAAGAGTGTTGTTTAGATAGATGTGTTTCTAAGAGTGTTGTTTAGATAGATGTGTTTCTAAGAGTGTTGTTTAGATAGATGTGTTTCTAAGAGTGTTGTTTAGATAGATGTGTTTCTAAGAGTGTTGTTTAGATAGATGTGTTTCTAAGAGTGTTGTTTAGATAGATGTGTTTCTAAGAGTGTTGTTTAGATAGATGTGTTTCTAATAGTGTTGTTTAGATAGATGTGTTTCTAAGAGTGTTTTTTAGGGGTTTCCAGATTGTGGTTGAGATGTGTTTCAATCCTATCTCTTGTTAAATAACAAAGTCCAGTTTATGGGCGCCTCTTAGAAAAACAAATTTTGATTTGTTTATGATGTTGATTATTGAGATCAAGTTTTGTTGGCTTAATAAACTTAATTTGATGAACTCTTTCTCTTCATACTTTGTCACTCTCAAAAAGTAGGCCGGCTCCTACTCTACCATAGCAGGCCTGTCACTCTCATGTAGCAGGCTTGTCACTGTCACAGAGCAGGCCTGTCCCTGTCACGGAGCATGTCTGTTACTCTCACATAGCAGGCCTGTCAGTGTCGCGTAGCAGGCCATATTCTAGTCGCACATAGTAGGCCATATCCTACTCTCACTTAGCATGCCTGTTAATGTCACATGGAAGGCCTGTCACTGTTACTTAGCAGGCCTGTCACTGTCACGTAACAGGACAGATCCTACTTTTCCTGTCTCCGTTGTGCGCTCAGCTTTCCTTGTTTCAGTGGGTTTTGTTCTTGACTTTTGTATCTGATACACATTATGATAGCATGTTAAGTAGATCTTCAACAATAGATAGCGTACCGTCCTGACATGATCATAGGTCCATGTGTGTACACAGGAAGGTCAATTAGTGTCCATATATGACACAACAGTATTCATTCACCACGGGACATTTTCAAGAAAAGTTTGACCAAAAAGTCCTAAAGATCATCGTTTCCCAAATGGTGGTCTATGGACCGGCACCGGTCTGCGAGCTAAATGTACGTTGCCGGTCAGACCAACGTGAATATGTATTGTAAAAAAATATAGTAAATTAATCTGGCGCCGGTCCTTGTGGAATTTCGAAACGTGTCCATAGTTTCGTCAATGATTGTATTGCGACGTCAATCCCCCCGTAATGATTGTACCGGTTTGTTATTGATTTTAAGCCAGTGGACGTGGATATCCTCAACACAATAAAAAGTGAATTATTTCTTAACCCTTGATGTGGCTCTGCTAACTTTTCTAAATTTAAAAGCTTGTACAGATGTACAAAACTGGAGCCAAACACCCTAACCTCAAATTTGACATCTCAGTTAAACGAATGCACTGCCATAGATCTTTTGCTTGTTTCCTATAGAACTCTTACAGATTTGCAGGCATATTTGGAAAGGTGCAGGGGCACACTAATACAGCGCGGCACACCAACACATTGTGGCACAGCAACACTCCGCAGCACACCAACACATCACGGGACACCAATACAGCGCGGCACACCAATACAGCGTGGCACACCAATACATCACGGAACACCAATACAGTGCGGCACCCCAATACATCACGGCACAGCAACACTGCGCGGCACACCAATAAGGGGACGGGGGTGTTACTTAGATTATAGATCAGAGATTTTGCTGACATGATGAGAATGTGAATAAGTTTCCCATTAATTTTGTTACACATAAAAAATGGTTGTGGGGGGGGGGGACTTGGGTCACACAAAAAGGGTTGGGGTTTTTTTGTGGCTTTTTTATGGGAGGGGGTTAAGTTGGGTCAATACTAATCCTACAGCTGTGTTACCTGTTTTAACATTTCCAGTCGACTTCGGTCAACCGTTGTGGATTTTCATTTTACATTAAGACTGATAACATTAAGAAAAACGTGTGTCATTTATTTCCAGAATCTAGCTCGCGGGTTAACTTGATTGTGAATGTGATCAGTGAATGTGATAAGTATCAATCAGTCTACACGACTTGGCCACATACGCACGGTTATACGTGAAACGTAACTAGAGGTCAATGTTATCAACGAAATCTTTTATCTTGTGAACTTGACAATGCAGATTGTTTTTTTTTCAGTTGGGTGCGACTTCATGGAACCCCCCCCCTCCCCCGGCCCCTTTTCTTGCTTAACAGTATTAAACTCTTAACGCTGCCCAGCGTGACTGGGGGGGGGGGGGGGATCTCGTTATAGAGTTGTGTGTAGTGTTAGAAAGCATTCTCGGACATTAGGCTTATCAAATATCAACGAAATGAAGGGGCTGGTATTGTTTTAAACAGAAAATAGATTCCTTTATTTCAGTGGCGTACTTAACGAGTTTGTTCAATTTCGTTGCAGGATATTTTTTTATTTTTTTTTCCAAAGTAACAGATACCAATATCATGTGATGGGTCTATATAAACCAGTCAATGATATTGGGACATTGACACTATGGTTTCAAAAAATGTTTTAGCCAGCCGGATTTTACCCTCCGGATTTTAGGGCGATCGTATTATGGACTTCTTACTGTTTGTATTGTTATGCTATAACTTATACAGTAGAGCATATAATACATATATTAAAATTTACTTAATTTAAGCCCTATATTGTTCAAGGAGCTCCTGAATAATGTTAAATTTATAACTTTTCTAATGCGCCACGGGCCGCAAAATAGCAAGTTTTTAACTTTAAAATATCTAGTCAGACCGCCTGTTACTAAATGTATATTGTTTGAACCTGGGACGCTAAAGACACATTTATTTATTTAGGACTTAATTACAACTCGTGACTCTGTATGCATGAAAGATTCAAATGGGACAAAATCGGGATTAGAAGAACCCTTGTGTAGTTCTAGAATGCGCATCTTCTTGTCGTCGTCCCCCCTCCCCCTTTTTTTCTTTCTTTGCACAGGTAACCACTTTCCCAAAACCATGACCTTTATCTAATTACTGCCAGAGTCGTAATAAATAACGACATACCGTTGTCATTGTTTTCGTCATTTTTTTTTTAGTAAACGACCCCCTCATTCGGGAGGGTCAAACTTTAAATATGTCAAGGTCACATTCGTATTTGTTAAATGACGTCTTTGTTTAGTGGGTATAAAAACTCAGTACCACATCCATTGTACCTATCCCACTAATCAACAATCATCCATTGTCATTGTACCTTTCCCATTAATCAATAATCATCATCGATTGTTGTAACTCTCTCTCTTTCTCTACTCTCTCTATGTATCTCCCTCCCTCCCTTTCTCCCCCCTCTCTCTCTCCCCTCTCTATCTGTATGTGTTCTCACCCCACCCCCCATTAATTAAGAGTTATGTATTTTGTATAGTTTAAAAAGAAATTGCCCTCCCTAACGGCATATAGCACGTCCAATCGTCCCATCTTGTTGTCCTAACGGCATATAGCACGTCCCATCGTCCCATCTTGTTGTCTTAACGGCATATAGCACGTCACATCGTCCCATCTTGTCTTAACGGCATATAGCACGTCACATCGTCACATCTTTTTGTCTTAACGGCATATAGCACGTCACATATTGTCCTTTCGTTGCGGTGGAATTAAGGGGGTCAAATGTATGGTCAGAGGCGTCAGGTGTCTTGACACGAACATATCTGCGTCACCCAGTCCACTGGGTCCGTCACGGTAGACCACACTGTATCTATTGACGTGATGTTTCATGGAGCGTTACTGACCAGTCACCTATGCCATTGTCTTCCTGTTGGTCACAGGCTGTTGAGTTTTCTACAGGCGTTCCGCAGAGGAATATATTATGTCCAAGAATTTGGATTCTTCCATCAAGAGCGTCTAATTTATTTGTTTTTTACATTTAACACAACTTAATTTGTCCACTCACCTCATTATCCGACCACTCACTCCATTATTCGTCCATTTACCCCATTATTCGTCATTTACCCCATTATTCGTCTATTTACCCCATTATTCGTCCACTCATTCCATGTCAGGCTATATCGACTGTACCACTTCAGTCACCAGCCGGTCACTTAGTAAGTTGTTAACAAATGTGCGGGGTGTCACAGTAAACTCTAACCCCCCCCCCCCCTTTTCTCCGCCCACATGACTTGATTTTATTTTTTTAAATCCATCCGAAATCGAACAATGCCATTAACTGCCCAAGTGACATTGCTGTAATGATAGTAGTTGGTTAAGTTTAATGCTTAACACAGTTGTAAGACTTTGTTAGCGTCCTGGACGCTGCAGATTCTCACTTTTGGACGATTATTTAGTCTAAGAATGTGAAGGTGTAACTTTTATCATAAATATCGGAATCATGTTGGTATCTCATTATACTTGTGTTATTATTTAATCTAAAACTGATCAACTGAACCTGCTGGCACAATAAGTGGGCCCAGGTTTCGCTGCTTAGTTGAGAATCCCTATTGTTAATAATAAGTATGCAAGTTTTCCCCGGCCCGACCAACACGGTATCCACGAGTGTGCTCGCTATGCGTGTAGTATTTGGTGTGGGGGGGGGGCGTACTTACCTGGGCCACGGTACGTACACTATATCAATGTGTCTCACCATTGTCATCTGAAGTAGGTGGGCTATCTACGTCGTCGTATAACTGAAAATATCTCCTGTCATCACAAGTTGTTACCTACCGTGAATAACTGAGCGACAAGGCGGAGGCACGGCCCCGTGTCTCTGGACATTCATTGTGAGGAATCCACAAAATTATAGTTGCTTGTACTAATTAGCATAACTTTAACCGGCACTGGGCTTAAAGAGTTGTGTTACATGCCCCAATTATAGAGTAGTCATAACAATAGAGTACCCCACCATGCCAAGCCACACTGTTTGCTACCCTACCACCGTCACACTGTTTGCTACCCTACCACCGTCATACTGTTTGCTACCCTACCACCGTCATACTGTTTGCTACCCTACCACCGTCATACTGTTTGCTACCCTACCACCGTCATACTGTTTGCTACCCTACCACCGTCATACTGTTTGCTACCCTACCACCGTCATACTGTTTGCTACCCTACCACCGTCATACCGTTTGCCTATCCCACCACCGCCTTCTCATCGTCAGCCTGCCTCGAGTAGAGAAAAAAGCAGTCTTAACTCCGAAACTTTAATGCGGTCCCGATGTTCTCAAGTTGTTGGTGGAAAGTTGTAATACCGTCAGACTGAAGTTGTGAAATAGTCTGTCCGAAAATATGTACAGAGTTGTACTGCTGTCTGTGTGAAGTTGTGCTGCTGTCTGTGTGAAGTTGTACTGTAGTCTGTGTGGACTTTTGTACTGCGGTCTGTGTGAAGTTGTACTGTAGTCTGTGTGGGCTTTTGTACTGCGGTCTGTGTGAAGTTGTACTGTAGTCTGTGTGGACTTTTGTACTGCGGTCTGTGTGAAATTGTACTGTGGTCTGTGTGGACTTTTGTTGTACTGTAGTCCGTGTGGACTTCGTACTGCTATATGTGTGAATAAGAATGAATATGTGTTAATATATTTCAGCTCTCTATATATAGGGTTTAGGAATGTTTAAAACACAGGGTTGGACTGTAGAGGAATGTCATTGAAAGGTGGAATCATTTACTCAGTGGTTCTAAATCATTTTTAATAGAAAACATTTCACTCTAGAGCATTAAAAATTTTCCCTAAAAATAAGTTAAGTCCTGATTTCCTAACAGGCCATTTAAGTCCCTTTATAAAGTAAGTCACAAATACAAGTTAATATTTTCTGTGTCATTTTATTTAAAGTCGTTTAAATTTTGTTTTGGAAAATGTTTTCTTTGGACATAAAAACTCCATTCATTGTGTTAATTGAAATGAGTCAGTTATTATGTAATCTGAAATCTACTTAGACAGTGATCTACTTAGACCACTATGGTACCTTAAATGAATTTGACAGGAAATACTGTTAAAGACACTTCAAAATTGAGATCCACTTATTTATCAGGTCATATCTCGCCAGCAAATAGTGGGACACAGCAAAATAACACAAGTTGTCTGTTAACCCATGGAGATTAGGTAGTTGAAGATTTGTGTTGAACAAGTTTAAAGTCCTTACAAAGTTGATACCACACCTCAGGGCCTCAGGGATATTTGAGCTTATTGATGTAACGCAGTCAAAATGACTAGGACGTGATGTCTCATGAACTTAAAATCACTTAATTAAAAGGAAATTAATAGAGATGTATTGAAGGACTCGAGGTTTGACTTCTGTTATGACATCAGTAAAGTAATTTGTTGTGAGGCAAAGTTTTGGGTCAAGGTGGTGAACTATGCTAAGTAGAACCAGTCTGGCTTCATTGTAACTTGTTTCTTCAACCCTACCAATTGAATGGTCAATATCCATGAAAATGTTCCTTCGAAACTGTAAAATTGCCTTAAACAATTGTTTCGACAGAGCTGAAAATGATCAAAAGGCCTGCAGTAAATAGGTCATAATATTTCATGGGATTAAAATGAAAGATTTCTATTTTCCTGAACTGAGTCTTATTCTCATAAGGGAAGACATCTCTTCTAATATGTACAGGAGATTTGTTTTTTGTTGGTTACCTTGTAGAAAGTCTTCTCAGTAAATGTTGCTTTCAGTCATCTCATGACCTGCTGTATCATTTGATCTTTTTCAGCTCTCTGAGGGACTCTCAAGTTTTGGACTACTGCGGGATCCAGCGGGCTGTCAGTAAACTTTTGACCCAACAGTTTCATCTGGGAGCCCCTTTTCATAGGCCACCGCCATGTCGGTCAATGATGATGGACAGATGTCCAACAGTGACAGTTTCTGGGAGGTGGGCAAGTACATACGGACCGTCAAGCGATGCGATAACGGTTACCAGCTGTGCAACCACATGAAGAAACTGATAGAGGAGCGCAGTGAAATAGAGAAGAAATATGCCGTCATGCTGTCGGAGTGGGCCAAGAAGTGGAACTCTTTTCTGGACAAAGGTAAGCCTGAAAATGAACACTTAGAATACATGCTACAGCTGTTGGTTTGGTAAGGGCTGGTAAAAGGGTTACATTGCAACACTTTCCCGTCAGTTTACTTCTAAAATGTCAAGCTGACATCTTTGGGTCTGATTCTCTGTTAATTAATGTAAAGTTGCCAGAAAAGGTTTTCAGCCGAAATGTTCATAAACATTTACTGGATTGTCTTTTACTTTTTTTCAAGCTGCTGTCAATCATGTTCTTAATATTTCAATCACATTAGTTTAGAGCACAGTCTCTACTAATCTACTTAAGAAAATCAGCAAACTATCGAGCTGAAGCTCATGAAGTCTTCCCCAGCGAATCCCTGCCACTCCCAACCGGCATTCAACCACTCCCCCAGTGGTCTCTATTCCAGTAAGGCCGCTGAGCGGCACGCTGGGGGGCTTTCCGCCCTTGAGACAGCCTCACCCATCCTTCCACTCGATTGACTATGTGATTGAGGCAGCACCAGAGAAGGAACGCCTGGCCGGCCCGGGTGCTACTTTCACACAAAAGCCGGGCTGGACTTTTTTGGGCTGGGGTGGATATATTTTACTTCTCTAAGTCCCACCCCGGGGAGACATGCAGGTGTTTTACAGATGTCCTCTTAATAGGGTTTATGTGGTTTTCCATCGTGTGACTAACTCACACCGCAGCTGGGAGAGAAAAGAGGTCGCCTAGGAGCAGTACCCTCAAAGACTGCATATTTAGATTCATCGGTGAAGGTGGCCACATTCCCTCACCTCATATCCATACGGCAACTGTAATCATGTTCCGATCTGTTTCTGCATTATTTTTAACTGCACTTAGTAGGAAACCTTGCTGTGCTCTTTCTAACGCAGCTTCTGTGCGATACCTTTGCCTTTCAGCGCAGGTCCACTACACGGTGATCCTGTACCCCTGTTAAAGTTTGATGGGGTTTGTGGCAAACGCCTCTTTATTGACATGCCATGTTTGCGACCGATACGCTGACTAGAGCCCCATGGAGCACAGTCTCTGCTATATTATCCTATGATAATATCAACGGCACCGATATGTTTCTTCTATTCATCTTGGCTTGCTGGAACTTTTTATGATTCACAGTTAAGATGTAACTATTGCAACAATGTACCATAAACCATGTTAACCAAACAACTTAAAGCAAAATTCAGTCAGGGGTGCTAATTTCTTGACCCACCAAACTGCACCAGCATACCCAGGAAGACCTATACATAAGCCAAGTCTCTTCCCCTTGGTTCATCGTGCACCAGCATATCCAGGAAGACCTATACATAAGCCAAGTCTCTTCCCCTTGGTTCACCGTGCACCAGCATACCCAGGAAGACCCATGCATAAGCCAAGTCTCTTCCCCTTGGTTCACCGTGCACCAGCATACACAGGAAGACCTATACATAAGCCAAGTCTCTTCCCCTTGGTTCACCGTGCACCAGCATATCCAGGAAGACCTATACATAAGCCAAGTCTCTTCCCCTTGGTTCACCGTGCACCAGCATATCCAGGAAGACCTATACATAAGCCAAGTCTCTTCCCCTTGGTTCATCGTGCACCAGCATATCCAGGAAGACCTATACATAAGCCAAGTCTCTTCCCCTTGGTTCACCGTGCACCAGCATACCCAGGAAGACCCATGCATAAGCCAAGTCTCTTCCCCTTGGTTCACCGTGCACCAGCATACACAGGAAGACCTATACATAAGCCCACTCTTCCCCAAGGGAAAGTTGCCTTAACCAGCTCCCACATCTGAACTTCTAAACGTTTTGGGTTGGGTTGTTTTTTTTTAGCTTACTCCCGGCCATCCAAGAGACCAAGTGATTGATCTCTTAGAGGATATATGGCTGCATCCACCCTGTGCTTGATGAGAACAATGGCTGGAGGGCTGCCTTGAAACACACGGCCATCCAAGAGACCAAGTGATTGATCTCTTAGAGGATATATGGCTGCATCCACCCTGTGCTTGATGAGAACAATGGCTGTATGGCTGCCTTGAAACACACGGCCATCCAAGAGACCAAGTGATTGATCTCTTAGAGGATATATGGCTGCATCCACCCTGTGCTTGATGAGAACAATGGCTGGAGGGCTGCCTTGAAACACACGGCCATCCAAGAGACCAAGTGATTGATCTCTAAGAGGATATATGGCTGCATCCACCCTGTGCTTGATGAGAACAATGGCTGGAGGGCTGCCTTGAAACACACGGCCATCCAAGAGACCAAGTGATTGATCTCTAAGAGGATATATGGCTGCATCCACCCTGTGCTTGATGAGAACAATGGCTGGAGGGCTGCCTTGAAACACACGGCCATCCAAGAGACCAAGTGATTGATCTCTAAGAGGATATATGGCTGCATCCACCCTGTGCTTTATGAGCACAATGGCTGGAGGGCTGCCTTGAAACACACGGCCATCCAAGAGACCAAGTGATTGATCTCTAAGAGGATATATGGCTGCATCCACCCTGTGCTTTATGAGCACAATGGCTGGAGGGCTGCCTTGAAACACACGGCCATCCAAGAGACCAAGTGATTGATCTCTAAGAGGATATATGGCTGCATCCACCCTGTGCTTGATGAGAACAATGGCTGGAGGGCTGCCTTGAAACACACGGCCATCCAAGAGACCAAGTGATTGATCTCTAAGAGGATATATGGCTGCATCCACCCTGTGGTTGATGGGAACAATGGCTGGAGGGCTGCCTTGAAACACACGTTTACTGTGCTCTGTGATGACTGATCATATTTAGCCTATGAATACACACAGTCAAACCATCAAATCCATTATGGCCTCTGACATTTTCATTGTGCCAAATGCTGTGTCAAATACCTTGTCCAAATATTTCAATTTACCTTGGGTGTGCAACAGTTGGGGGGGGGGGGGGGGGGGATCCCCCATACCTTATAATGGCACTATTCTGTGCAGCTATTCAACCATCCCAAACCTATGTATTCCACCTTTTCTCCAGTGATTCTCTACAAGTATGTAACTTGAGAAAACTAAAATGACCCAATATTAAATCTTAATAATTCACTCAATATAAAATATTAACAAACGCAGCAATATAAAATATTTACAAATGAAAGACAATCTTATCTAACGCAATGTTCAATGATAAAAAAGTACCTATTATTATATCTTTAAACATGACCTAATGTTCACTTTCTTGGCCAGGTCCTGAGTACGGCACCACACTAGGGGCATGGAAGGGTGTCCTGGGTGAAGCCGATGAGGTGGCTGAACTCCACACGCAGATAGCGGAGAAACTGATGATCCAGGTCCATGCAACAATCAAAGTCTGGCAGAAAGAGAACTACCACAAGTCTATGATGCACTTCAAAGAGACCAAGGACTTTGAAGACAGTTTTAGAAAAGTAAGACATTTCACTCTAAATGGACTATTGAGAATTCATTCATTGGCCTCCAACAATGATTGGCCTGTGATCCTCAGTCTTTTCTTCAGACGCCTGTTTATTTTTAACTAAAACCTCTTTCGTATATATTTTGTGTTGCCATTATGGATTGTAATCACTTGGCATTAAATAAGAAATCAACCTTTTAGGAAAGTGAAGTTATGCTGACTTGATGTTATATATTCAAAGAATGTGCATTCTCATTTAGTGCACTTTCTCACGATGCCATGACTTTACACATGCACCAGTTTATCATTGTTTGGGCATGAATTCACTCTTAGTGAACATGTTATTAATTTTTGTTTTCAATATTTTTAGGTGCCTCAAGGCAACAATCTAGTTTGTTGTATTTAGAAATTCAATTTGTTGACGTGTTGAAAACTTACCAATTAAAAAAAAAAAAAAATTGTAGAATTTAAATTCTTCTTCTACTTCTATCTATCAAGGACCCAGGATCAATAATTCTAATCAAATTTTGTTGTACAAATTATAGCCCAGTTAGTTGTTTTTATTGCAAAAATAGGGGGTTGTGCGTGGTTGGAATCTTTTATATATTTGACAATAATGGTTCTCAACCTCAAATATTTCTGGAATACACCTGTAAATTTATTATATATACCAAAGTCTTACTATCAGATATAATACAAACTGAAATATTACACACCTGTTAATAAGACTTTGGTGTATAATAAACGTTATTGGTGTACCCCAGAGATATTTTAAGGTTGAGGACCATTTTTGTAAAAGTGTATTTAAAAATGTAAAAAAATGCACAATGAAGATTTGCATGTGTGAGAATTTAAACTGCTTGGTGCTTGGACAAATTCAGATGGCGTGTTCATGTAAGCTGATGTGTTCATGTAAGCTGATGTGTTCATGTAAGCTGATGTGTTCATGTAAGCTGATGTGTTCATGTAAGCTGATGTCAAATAAAAAGAAAAGTGGGGTGGTGGGGGTTGGGGGGGGTGTGTGTACATGAGCAGTTTGTAATTATCAGGACAGTGGTTGATGAATCTCCTGCAAGTGTATGCTAGTTACTTAAACTTAGCTTACTATCCAGTTACTCGAGCGCTTCAAGAATGAATATGTGGTGAAACCAAACGGTTCATGCTTTATTAGGAATGTATCTAGAACGCCACATAACAAAAAGTTATGTGCATTACAGTCATGCCCTTCTGTGTGAGCTCTTACTTTGGGGTGCGGTGATGACTTGTTGACTTCTGTTAATAGTTTCTACCTTTGCCTTCAGTTTCTATTCTTCATGTTGTTGCACTGAAATTAAGTCAAAGCCGTTTGTGCACTTCTTTTTGTTGTCAGGCCCAGAAACCATGGGGGAAAAGACTCGCCAAAGTCATAGCTGCCAGGAAGGAGTACCACACCGCCTGTAAGACAGAGAAGAGCACAGCCAATCAGGAGAACAATGCAAGGGGAGACCCGGCCATGTCCCCTGATCAGGTGTGTACCTGCTGGAGTTTTTGGGACATGTTCAATACCGTATGATTTAAGTTTGATACGGTTGATGGTTATCGGTGGCAGAGGAAATAATTAGACACGCTCCATATCTGTTATGGTGGTTTGGTTGACGGATTGAAATAGTAGAATATTTAAGGCCAAATTGTTAAACATTTTGTCAAAAGATTTTTACTGATAATATCACCAGAATTGTTTCATTTTTAAATTTCCCGCTAACAGCTATAAAAAACTCTGTCAAAAAGAAGTTGCATGGAAGTCCAGTCTTGAAAACTGATGACATCACAGGTTTTATTCAAATTATACAGGCTTTCCCTTCCTCTCAGTTTCTACACTTTTGCTACGTCTTTTAAATGTTGCCAGATAACAGCTGAAGGGCTGTTGATGACACTACACAATGTTTCCTCAAATTTGTTTGTACAACAATGTTAAAGGCAGTGTTTGGTTTCTTTTAAATTTAATCTGTGCCCACTGAACTGGCAACCTTTTTCCATAGGTTGTATGAGGCTGAGAGATGGGGTGAATGATATGAGGCTGAGAGATGGGGTGAATGATATGAGGCTGAGAGATGGGGTGCATGATATGAAAAAAAAAAGGAAAATGTATTTGCATTCTTCTAGTACATTCTTCTGTTAGTTTCTAAAAGCTAGATACATTTTTTTCTATCTGTTTAGGCTTTGAATTTTAACAGGTTGTAGAATATTCATTAAATTGTTTTTGATTGCAAAATCTGACTACTTCCAAATTATCTAAATTAATTTTCCCCCCGTCCCTCCCACCCACTTCTTCCTTTGTGTTTCTAGCTGAAAAAACTTCAAGATAAACTACGCAAGTGCCAGCAGGAAGTGGAGAGTACAAGGGAAAAATACAACGCAGCAGTCGGTGATCTAAATAGCTACAATGCCAAGTATATGGAGGATATGACAGAGGTAATGAAAAGTAGAAATCTTGCTGGGTTGGTTGGTTGAGAACCAACTGCATCATATGGACTGGATTGTGCACACTTCCCATCTCAGGGAATAATTTTAATGTCATGGCTTATGGTTGTAGGGTATTTAAGATCAACATTATTTTAAATTTTTTTTAAATTTTATGTGTCAACTCTATATTTAGGGTCTGTGAAAAATAGTGCAAACCGACTGAGTGCTGATAAATTATCTTCGTTTTGGAGATGACCCCCCTTTTTTTTATATTACACTTATAATCTCAAAAGATGGGAAGATAACATCATTGAGTGGACGGGATTACAACTAGGCGATGCTATGCATAGGGCAGGAGACCAAGAGGAATGGAGAAGAATAGTTTTTATGTCATCTGTGGTGCCACAACGGTCGAAGGACTACGGGACATGATGATGATAATCTAATCAAAAAGTTCTGCTTATAAAAAAAAAAAAAAAGGGGGGGGGGGGGGGGGGGCGAGAGAGATGTTCAAATGTGGGAGTTAAGGAAGCCTGTTTGCATCCTTTATTGGAAAAACAGAAATGAGTGTAATATTCAAATACTGGTATTTTATTGGGAAATGCAAACACTTCTATAACCAATCTCTTTTAAAGGCCATGAACTAAAGAATACCAGATTAATTAGATATAAACAATTTGTGTAAATGAAACAGTATAGGTTCAGCTTTAATAATGATCCTACAGAATAGAAATGTAAACGTTTTGGCAACTTTCATCAGTACAAAAACTAAAATAACATTCATATAAGTATAAATTGAATTTACATAGTATATATATATATATATATATATATATGCAGTGGTCAAACATATATCGCGGTCAATCAGTTCTAGACTCTACTGCGATAAGTGAATTTCCGCAAAGTATGATTCTTTATTTATAAATGGAATGTGTTCATAGTTAGAGAATAGAAAATCTGTTCACTGCCCTCTAAATACGGTTTTTAACATTACAAGGCTCTCTGGGGATGCTCAAATACATAGGCTTACAGTCCATACATACAGCAATTTTAATAGTAAGACATGGGTGTATAATTGACTCAGACTACCGAGCGCGGGGCTGCATCATTTTCACTATCTCGATCAAGTTTTTAATGAATACATGTTATATATGAAAAAAAAATGTCTTAGAGTGAAGCCACTAAAATCAAAGCACAAAGTGGCGAGGGACGAATGTATATATATATGTATGTATGTATGTACATGTATCCTACCTAAAATTGAGAGAAAAGTATAAGAATGAGGAGCAAGTCTTACAACTAAATAATGCTGCAGACTGTAATTTCCAAATCTTCTTTTATTTCTTTCTTCCCCTAATGTCAAAACAAGGCACTGTTAGCTTACAAGTAATTCATTGTTTTCTATTGCCACTAAGAATATTTTCAATGCATTGGAATTTAAGTCTGTCCAGATGCAGAAACACAAAAAAACCTCAAAGAGTTAAAGTAATTTTACCCAATTCTTTGCACATGAAATGATAAATGCAAGTGCTTAATAACATGGTCAAGTATTGGCTGCTGTACAGTTTTGGAGTAATAAGTAAGTCATGCTTAATAACATGGTCAAGTATTGGGTGCTGTACAGTTTTGAAGTAATAACTCCTTTTGCCTGTTATAACATAGAGCTTTACCAATTAATTGCTTTCTCTACTGCCAGGTTTATAAGAGATGTCAGGAGTTTGAACAGAAAAGAATAGAATTCTTCAAGAAGACTTTGTTCCAGTTACACGCTTGTTTAGATTTAAGTGTTGAATCAAGGTACTTGGTGAACTGCTGGTACATTAGGGGAGATGGGTGATATGAGGCTGATATGTGCTGAGAGATGGGGTGGATGATATGAGGCTGATATGTGCTGAGAGATGGGGTGGATGATATAAGGCTGATATGTGCTGAGAGATGGGGTGGATAATATCAGGCTGATATGTGCTGAGAGATGGTGTGGATGATATCAGGCTATGTGCTGAGAGATGGGGTGGATGATATGAGGCTGATACGTGCTGAGAGATGGGGTGGATGATATCTGGCTGATATGTGCTGAGTGATGGGGTGGATGATATGATGCTGATATGTGCTGAGAGATGGGCTGGATGATATCAAGCTGATATGTAAGGGGACACAGCATGTTATCTATTTATTCAGTTTCTTATGAATGATTGCTTTTTAGTTTGGGAGATGGGATTATATGTATTTTGAGGGGATGGAGGTGGACAGGAGTTGCTAAGAAATGAGGGGAGATTGATTTTGTTTGGTGGATATATAATGTATATAGATTTTAAATGATAAAAATATTTTATGTATTATGAATTCTTAGTTCTTTGGGAATGTTTTACCATTAAACTATCCCTTGTTTCTTGAAGCTTATTTGTTTGTGTGTTGTTCTTAAGTGAAGAGTTGATGAACTATATGATTTCTTTTAAATTTCCCCGTTACAGGTTCAGTCAGATCTACACAAACTTGCACTCAACAGTCGGCAACGTGGATTACAACAAAGACTTAAAGTGGTGGTCAGCTAATCACGGGGTGGACATGGCCATGAACTGGCCAACATTTGAGGTGGGTGACAAAATTCAGGAACATTCTTATGGCCATAAATGACGTGACGAGTTTGTGTTGGAAAAAAAAACTGGAAATTTATATTACTGTTATACTAATGCTTGAAAGACAAGCAAGTTAAATAGAATTGGTTATCAATGGGTTAATTTCAATGCTGGGAGGTTATTGTGATCATTCATTAGCAAATTTCATTAAAAAAAAATTGTCCTACTCTAGTTACTCTGTCCTAGTTACCCTTAATAAAGTGGAGTCACGCTTTAACACAAATTCGGATACAACACGAAATTTAGTTCATCCAATCCCACATGTTCTAAATCCCCACAATTAGGGGCGATTTGATTTTAGGGAACCCAGTGATTGTGTTATAGTGGGTTCCGGCTGCACAAATCAACTTGTGATTGACGGCTGGTGTTTATTCTTGTTGACCCACCAGGAGTACTCCCCTGAGCTTCAGGCCATCTCTAAACGAGGCAAGAGCAATTTGGGCTCGGATGGGGGCATCATGATCACCAGCATCAAGCACTCCAGAGAGGACAGCTTCGGCAGCTTCACAGACCAGCCGGGTCCACCGCCGCCGCAGCAGCAGCCACCCCAGCAGCAGTACCAGCAGCAGCAGTCCCAGCCGGCGTACAAGACACAACCGTCGACAAACTCGTATGCAGCTGCATCGAGCGGAGGAATGGATAGGTCAGTGTCCCAATGTTTACTGTTTTTCCTTATATTTTTCTGCCTGGCGTGATTCTCAAATCCTGGTAATGTTTTCTTCAGGGGTGCTGTATGAGGTGTAATAATAGATCAGACCCATGACAAAATATCTGGGTTAAAAATAATTTATGAGATATTCGTGGCTGTTTTATAATAAATTAGGGACAGGTCCTGTTTTTATATCACTGACCGAGTCTTTGGTTCACTGGCCGAGTCTTTGGTTCACTGGCGAGTCTTTGGTTCACTGACCGAGTCTTTGGTTCACTGGCCGAGTCTTTGGTTCACTGGCCGAGTCTTTGGTTCACTGACCGAGTCTTTGGTTCACTGGCCGAGTCTTTGGTTCACTGACCGAGTCTTTGGTTCACTGATCGAGTCTTTGGTTCACTGACCGAGTCTTTGGTTTTTAGTCAGAATGTTTAATACCTTAATTTGCCGTCAGTAACAATTTACTCCAAGTCATCAGACTTAACCCTCTTAATTAAGACGGCTGGGCCGATAGAACTTGGGCGGATAGAGTTAGGGCTGATAGACCAGGGCCGGTAGAGCTGGGCCGATTTATCCCCGAGTGGAATGTCGAAAAAGTAGAATTGCTGGTCCATCGACCCAAAGTAAAAGCCTTTATTTTGGCCTGCTTGATTTGTACCAGCTAATCAGACTGCTTCACACATTTTCTGCTCAAGTTACCATGGTGGCTTCCAATGATAGTTGTTCGTGTTTTTTTGGCACTCATTGACCCCTCTAAATGCTTTAAAAAAAATATGTGACCTTGAAATATGAAGCAGCCCCAGGGGAATATTTTATGCAGTTTTCACACTGAATCTCATTCAAATGCTTGTTGGGACTTATTTAAGCTTCAACAATCAGGAAACTCAACAAAAATTCTGTGAGTAAGACATTTTTATTCTTAAGCACTAAAACAAATTGCAATGCATAAATTATGCAAATCAGGATACCTCATTTGCATAAATGTTGAGATTTCCTTTTTATTTATAAAGATCATATCAGTTCCTTCGATTCCCTACAAGAATATTTGGTGTTTTATACTTGTAAAGTGATAAGTTTATCTTTAATGCTTTTTTTGTCAAAGTAAGTGCTGGTCTTGTGGAAAGAGCTCCGCCTGCTTTGGCACCGCCAGTCCAAAAAGGCTCCGTCTCAGAGGGTTAAATTTTGTCTCGTCATTATTGTTGAGCCCAGGTTTATGACATGCCAATTACAGAGTCGTCTGCTCAGAGTTGTGTCCAGGGTTTTCCCCACACTTCTTCCAGGTCCTCTCATTAAAGAGATGTTTTCATCTCTGATACAATGGCCAGAATTTCTTGAGCTGAAAATGCAAATGTGTTCTTTAAAAAAACGCAGCATGTGTCAAACAATCATATATGTGTGTGTGTGTTTTCATGTGTGTTTTCATGAGTTAAACCAAAGCTCTTACTTTGGGTTAAGGAAATATTTATTTCAATCTCAGTTTAGAATTTTATCATCATTCTTGTATGTGCTATATTTTACTCAGAATTCAGGAATGTTAAGTTAATTTTGTAAATAATAAACAATAATCACACATTTGAAGTTAGTGTTTCTCAAATGGCACGCCTTATTGCTGTCATGTGCCACCACAATATTTAAAAACTGTTGAAAAAATTATTGTTTTTTTAACTTAAATTACTTTGGCATTGCTTATGTAAAGCTTGTAATTATTGCTGAAAAAATTACATCATTTGTTTTCTAGAATGAGTAGGGACCAAGATACAGGTGTGGCCCAAGATCTTAGAAATATTACAGGTGGCCAAAAAGTTTGAGAAACACTGTGTCAAATGCTATTTATCTTATCATTGTTGATTTCTTTTCCTGAATTCATCTCATCTCATCTCAACTCTTCTCAAATGTATTCAAATCAAAACACCGCTGTGTACTTGAACATTCCCCTTTGCTACCTTGTATAGTCCCTCGTATTACTGTCTATTGTTCATTTTCTCAAACTTTGTTTAGAGTCCGTGTCTCTTGTAAGTGAATGTTGTAGGTTTGTTTTTTTTTAAACTTGTGAATTTCCTCTTTTTTTTTTTTAATTAATTTTTAAAAAACAGGTTTTTGTTGTCTGGAGCTATTTGTCTGAACTTTCTTTGCTGCATTGTTCTAAAAGTGGATCCCCGTATAACAAATTCCTCTCATAGCAAACAGACCACATAATGTCTCTGGGCATTTGACCAAAAATGACCCGCATAGTAAACCACAACAGCACTGGCGAGCTCTAGAAAAAATCAAAATATATGTAATTGTATCAAGAAGAAATTAATCTGTGTTTCACATCCTGTTTCAACTTTATAAAAAATAAATTTTTGTTTGCGTCTTGAAAGAATAAAAATGTTATAATGGGACTCTGTGGGAAATCGTGCATAAGAAATGATAAGGTTCATTATGTGGGGACCCACTTTATTTGCAAACAATGATTCTTAATGTTTTAGACAATTTATTTCAAAGGCCGTGATTTGCTGCAGAGTTAGGTATTGGCTCATTCTTTGATACAACTGTTCAGAGTTAGATATTGGCTCATTCTTTGATAAAGCTGTGCAGAGTTAGATATTGGCTCATTCTTTGATACAGCTGTGCAGAGTTAGATATTGGCTCATTCTTTGATACAGCTGTGCAGAGTTAGATATTGGCTCATTCTTTGATACAGCTGTGCAGAGTTAGATATTGGCTCATTCTTTGATACAACTGTGCAGAGTTAGATATTGGCTCATTCTTTGATACAGCTGTGCAGAGTTAGATATTGGCTCATTCTTTGATACAGCTGTGCAGAGTTAGATATTGGCTCATTCTTTGATACAGCTGTGCAGAGTTAGATATTGGCTCATTCTTTGATACAGCTGTGCAGAGTTAGATATTGGCTCATTCTTTGATACAACTGTGCAGAGTTAGATATTGGCTCATTCTTTGATACAGCTGTGCAGAGTTAGATATTGGCTCATTCTTTGATACAACTGTTCAGAGTTAGATATTGGCTCATTCTTTGATACAGCTGTGCAGAGTTAGATATTGGCTCATTCTTTGATACAACTGTTCAGAGTTAGATATTGGCTCATTCTTTGATACAGCTGTGCAGAGTTAGATATTGGCTCATTCTTTGATACAACTGTTCAGAGTTAGATATTGGCTCATTCTTTGATACAGCTGTGCAGAGTTAGATATTGGCTCATTCTTTGATACAACTGTGCAGAGTTAGATATTGGCTCATTCTTTGATACAACTGTGCAGAGTTAGATATTGGCTCATTCTTTGATACAACTGTGCAGAGTTAGATATTGGCTCATTCTTTGATACAGCTGTGCAGAGTTAGATATTGGCTCATTCTTTGAAACAACTGTGCAGAGTTAGATATTGGCTCATTCTTTGATACAACTCTCCCTGTTTCAATTTAGGTCTGCTGCATTATGTTTTTCATTGAAAGTAATGAAGTGTGATATTGTGAGAATTTGCATTTATTTTCAAATCTTGAGGTGAACATTAGTTCAGTGTAAACATAAGTTCAGTGTAAACATAAGTTCAGTGTAAACATAAGTTCAGTGTAAACATAAGTTCAGTGTAAACATAAGTTCAGTGTAAACATAAGTTCAGTGTAAACATAAGTTCATTTGTAAAAATTAGTTTAGTCTTTGAGAATTTTGGAAATTTCATCTTTTTGTCATCCTGTCCTTTATTTTCAAAAAAAAAAAAAAAAACATCTTCAAGCTTTTATATGACTGATTTTATGGACGCTGTTCCTAAAGAGTACATTTGTTTATGGACAATTACGTCCAAGTTGTGAGTTCATTTTTTTTAACACTACAGTTACCACCCCTTCCTATCCCTAGGACCAGGGCACTCTAAACCATTCAACTCATCGCGCTGCCATTTAATTGTCTGAATACAGCAGTCGGAATTCTTTGTCTCATTACCCATCATTCTAACCACACAGATATGTAAAGATCCATGGTAATTGATTTGCTGCTCCCCACACATATATCAAATCATTAAAATAAAGTTTCACATTTAGCATGGTTTGCATCAGAGACCTCATGGTGACAACAGCTACTTAATGTCTTTTAAAGTCTCACCATGAAATCAAACAGCTACTTAATGTCTTTTAAAGCCTCACCATGAAATCAAATATGAAAAGTTTAGAGATCCCTGGTGTAATCAGAATTGAATGCCGTAGCTGGACAAACTTGACCAAACAAAAAATGAAATTTCTTGACCTGACATTGACAGACGTTAAGGCATGTGTCATTAAACTTCCATCTGCCCTCACCTGTCAGTACAGTCTGTTTCTAGACACTCTGTCATACATTGTAAGAAACTTCGACTAGCTGATCTATTCCTGTATCCTTAACTTATTCCCTCAAGCTTATCCAAATTATCTCCCCTTATTTAAACCATGAACAAAGAACCAAAAAACCAAATAATCAAGTTACTTGACTGGCCAAACTGGCCAAATGAAAACAGTTTGTTTAACAATTATCTCGAGGCAATAATCTCATGCAGTTAATCTTGATGAGGATCAATGTAGGGAAAATTTTGTTTGTTAATTTTGTACCAAGGGCAAAAAGAGGGAGATGTCAAATTTTCAATACAACTTTATGCCAGACTTGAAGTTGCATTTAATTTCTGTTGCCGATTCTCTAGCTTGCTTAGGATTTCCACTGTTATAGTTGAGCTGCTATGAACTTAAGTTTTATTCCCAACAGTTCAGCAATTAGTACGGTATCTTTAAATCCTTTTGGTGAATACGATTCTGACGAGGGTGAGCAAGATGAAGAGTCGAAGCAAGAATCAGATGAAAGGCTAAGTAAAGACTCTAGCCCAGAAGGTGATGCAAGTGCCTGTGCGACTGCACCAGAACCCACAAACACAACCCTAACAGCCACACAGCCTGACAAACTTGAGGCAAGCAATAGCAACCCCACACCGCCTTTGAAATTGCCTAGAAAATCTATTGCAGAAAAAGTTGACAAGTAATGCCAGAGTTTTTTCCCTTCTGTCATCTGCATGCCCAGAAAGATGTGCCTGCAAAAATTTCTTTTTGATGGTTTTTAATTGTTTAAAAAGTAGACTTTAGGATTTTGCACTGTTTGTCTTCAACTCAAGAGATACTAAATTGGCTAGCAAAAGTTCTAATTGCTTTTGCATGAATGTCTTCATCTCAGGGTGATATTTTTTTTACTCACTTATGCTCAGAGTATTATTTTGAAATTGCATTTTATTTTTAAATAATGTGATAAAAAAAAATGTTGTCTTTTTATATTCAGATTGAATAGTTCAGGATATCTTTTTATTCAAACAGCACATAAGAAATAAAACAGAAATAAAACAGTCGTGAGGTATAAAAAGTAAATGTATTTTTTAAAAGTTTGTCTCATGGGAAATCTTCATTTGTGCTTAGGCAACCCTATTTAGTCCAAGGGAAAGTCCTGGCATATGCGGAAATGAAAAGTCAACCATCAAATATTGCTTGAACAGTTTGGGGTACACTTGTTTCGCCTTTTCTTCAAATTCTAGAAAGCAGTCTGAGAAAGAAAAAAAAAAGTTCCAATTACTCTAGTTAGTTCCCCTGAGGTTACCCATTTTGAACCAGAACTATAATACCAAATTTAATCACCTAGATAACGTCATACATATAAAATGAAATATGTAGTCTTCAGAGTCTTCCAATTTTTTTGTAGATTAAAATCTTTTGGTGTACATTATATTTCTTTCTTTCAAAGACTTAGGAAGCTCAGTTAAAAATGACACCAATGAAATAGAAACTGACAGTTCATTATAAGTTTTCTTAAATAATAGGTCAAAGTACACACGTTTGTACTCAACTTCAGTCTATCAAATATTTCATCTGAATTATTCTGAATATTTTCTTGTTTAAATTTACTTAACTTTAATGAATCATAGAGATGTAATTGTGTTTTTCTGTATTTCAGCAATGCTTGACCATTTTTATTGTTATTATTATTTCTAGAATGGAGATATTTTATTTGTTCAGGACATTTTTTCTGACATGAAATGCTTGTTACTACTTTTTAAATTGTTACTAGCTCTTGCCTGCCTGTCCCTCTTTTTGCATGGAAATGTTAAAAAACGTTTAAAACTGACTTGACAGTTGTTTTCTTTTTAAGTGTATATTATTTTGTTTATTGTTTGTTGCCTGATAAATGCTATGTGAGCATGTTTAACATTTTTCCTAATTTTTCTCTTTGTTAACATTCATTCAACAATAAACTATATGTTCTTTAAGTCATATATATATATATATACCGGGTATATATATCACAGTTTACTTTCCAAAATATATCAACTGTCATTTAACTAAACTGTTTTAATAGATTTTTTCCCCTACATTTATTGTATAAAAAATGTGTAGTTTTAATGAATAAATTTCAATGCTAATAGAACTGAAATTATTTCTAATCAGTTTAAAGTAAAGACAATTATTGTATAATGGAGTTTGGATAAACATTGAGAAAACCAAGTGTAGTTGTTGTATAGCTAGTTAAATCAACAAGATCTTTTTTTCATTGTGAGGAAGTTAGAAAGTTTTGAATAGGTAAACTTGTCTAACATTTTAGAAAGGCCTGTCTCATTATTTGACATTTAACTCTTATCGCAATCTCAATGTTGTTCTCAGAGCTCACTCGGAGTCACCGGTCAATAATGGAGATAATCCATTTGGGGATGCTGAACTGGATGACGATAATGATGAGGGTGAAGAGCCCCCAAGCTCCGGATGGATGGTTCGGGCACTTTATGATTATGTCAAATCTGAAGATGATGAATTGGAATTTAAAGCTGGTAAGATTTTGATTCTTTCATGTGCAGCTTTGTCCATTTTTGTTTATTGGGTTTTTATTTTATCCATTGGTTTTTTTTCTGTTGTTGATGGGTTTGTGTTGGTTGTTTTGTTTTTTCCATTAATTTTTAAATATTTATTTTTCTTGGTAATTATTTTTGCTATTGTTGCATTCAAACGGTGAAAGAGGAAGAAATTTGTGTATTGATAATTCAGTGTTTCTGTCAGGTAGAGAAACCTTTGGCCCTTTTGCATAAAAAGTCTCACTAATTTTTTGTCTTGGTTTAGTTTAGTTTTTATTGTGATAAGCATATTTTGTTTTAAAACTTAGAGCTGATGGATCTGATACAATAAAAAAAATTAAAAATTAATACAAACTAAATGTATTTATATTTTTCTTTTTTTTTCTTTTATGTCAAAGGTTTCATTTCAACATTTCACAGAATACTTAAGACACAAAATAATAATAAGTTACTCTAAATTTTGGCTAACTCTTAGCTCTATATTAACTCAACACTTGCTGAGTACCTATGATTACACACTGTGTTATCTTTAATTGGTGTGCTCCTCTCAAACAGGTGATGTCTTCACCCAGATAGCTCTGGAAGATGAGATGGGTTGGTGCCGAGGCAAGAAAGGGGACAAGATTGGATTCTACCCCAAGAATTATGTGGAAAGGATATGAGAGTGCCCTAACGTAGGTCAGCACCCTGGGGAACAGATCTTCTTGCATTTTACCATAGGAAATCCCAAATCTTTCTCTCACTTAGACCAACACCAGTTTAAAGCTATCTTTATGTCAGACAGTAGTTTCAACGTGGTGTTCATTGCACTCACATTCAGGTGATTTTACAATGGCTTTGTCCACCAACCCTGTTCTTCTGGGTTGTTTAAAGAAATGTAAAGCACACTGTTTTCAATTTTGTAATGGTAATTCAGTCATGCCAGTCATGTCCAAAACCAGTTCACCCACAGATGTGTTTTCTGTAATTTTTAAATTAAAAATTTTATTTTAGAAAGTGGGTTGAGGCTAAATTTTAGCTCTCTGATCTTTCCCCTAGCATAAAATAGCCCCCCACACACCCCCCACCCCAACACCAACAACAACCTCCCAGGAATATCACCTGATAATCCCACAACATCACCTGATAATCCTACAACAGCTTACTCTCAACCCCTTGATAGAATCACCTGCCAGTGCTGTCAACACCCACCACATAGAATCACCTGCAAGTGCTCTCAACACCCACCACCGTTTGACTTGTACAATGACTTGTTTGGTCAAAAGATTAGAAAAGCTTGTTTTATTTCTTTGGATCAAATTTATTTTTTATTTTTTATTCAAATTTAGAAAGCTAATTTGTGTATCCCTTCAGGGTTAACCCCCATTTGAAGGTTACGGTAGACACTGCACAGCAACAATGTGAAGCTGGTTTGTTTCATTGATCAACTCATCTGTCCCTTATTTCAACTGATGTTATCATTGTTTTAATGGAAGGGGTTCTGTCTGTCTGGCAATGATATTAAATCAAGGTTGTATATGAATGTTTGATTTGTGTGTTGCAACAAGTGTTTTGATTTTCATATTTGCCTTTCTGAACATTCCACAATAGACCTTTGAAAAGTATCTCCTCCCCCCCCCCCCCCCCCTTTTTTTTTTCCTGAGCTGCTTAACGCTGAGGTAAAAAGGCAAGATCTTTTTTGACACTTAATCTATAGATGTTGTGTATTAAAAGGATAGAACATTCGAATAAAACAGATAAGCCTTCATTGAATTACTTTAATTTTATAATCCTACTTGAAACTGTTGTCAGGTCAGAGTGGAATGTTGTAGAAAATTATTCCTTCAAGGGATAGAAAAATGGCTCCTGATGCAATGAGATATGTTAATTTTTGTCATATAATCAGATATTGTCAGCTTCATGTACATATTGGGCAAATCTAGGGTGTCTCTAAAGACTTTTCTAGGGGGTCCCAAGGAGTTTGTCTAGGATAACCCAAAATTTGCGTTTGGTAATGGGGTTACCTTAAGGGGATTGTCCTTCCTCTGTTAACTGGTTAAATATTTCATAATAGTGTGTAATTTATATGTACATAGACTTGATAAAATAAGCTATAAAATACATACAAATATATAAATAGTATTTATAATTAGAATACTGGAGAATAGATTCATTGTTACATTACAGTTTAGAGATATCATATTTCACTGGATGAATGTGTAGAATTTGTGATTCTGGTTTTTTGGTTCAGAAATGTGACCTATGACCCCTGCCTCTGGCACCCCACAAGCCTATCTTAAGTATTTCCCTAGGTGCAGCAAAAGAGTTTCCTGATTGTAAACACATCACTATGTATATGATTTATGTGACTTGCACTCTTGATCTGTTTTGATTTTAAAATTTACTGTTTAAGGGTGTGTGAGAAGTACTTTTGAGTCATAGGTCAGACAGATTGCCAAGTAATGATGTTTTCAATAAGTCAGGTTGTAGCCACCTTGATGGATGATTGAACTTGGAAACTGCCCTGGACTTGATTCCTTCTACTTGGGTACATGAAACTCTAATGTTCTTTATGTATTTGTTACTCTATGCTGCTCAACCCGCGCTCCGTCTCCTGGGGCTATCTGTAGTACTAGTAAATTTGTGGACTATTTCATGTGAACCCATGCTTTGTGTCCTGGGGCCATCAGAAGTACTAGCAGATTTTCGAACTATGTGAATTTGATAAGGCAAGCAGCTGGATCTACTTGTTGTCACATAGAAATTTTTTCCTAAGGAGTGACAAAATAAGTCCCTTTAAAAATAAATGGAAAATAAATAATGTGTACTTCTTTTTATTTCTTCAGTTTTGTTTTATAATGTTTAGATTTTATTTTATTGAAATTAGAGCATAAAATGAAAATGAGTTTTGTGAAAAATTATTTATCTTTCAAATTTTAAATTGACAAGTTACACTCGAGTTGTTGAGCTTCTTTATTTTTTTAAAATATGTACTATTTGAAAGATATTCATACTGACAAGAATTCATTGCATTGAATGGTAAGCCAGAGATCCTCACCTCCACATGTCTCTTACCCCATGGTGGTTAATAGTTTCTGGTTTCTGCATATTTTTGTTAACACTTTGTTTCAGAAAATTTGTTCTGCCTCCTTTAGCATTTTAATTAATACCGAGTCAATTTGCTTTGAAATATTCCTTTCCCACTGAAAATGTTCATATACAACTTTTTAAAAGTTTCTTGAAATGATGTAGAACCAGAAAGAGCTACTGTGTAACTAATACCTGGTTAAACGCATCCATGAGTATCGGTGAACTAAGATGTCATACAAATCATGAATTTTTGTCGAATGCAAAGTGAAATATTTGTTCTTTTAAACAAAGTATTCAATTGAATTATTTTTTTTAAATGGCCTTTTCCCAGTGGCTTTTCTTTTCAATCATTACAAATTATGTTTTGGATTCTTTTACCCATGAACCCATCAGGAGTGAATCTGAGATATTGTTTTGTTGTTTTGAGAATTGTACCTCGTATTAAATTAGTTGCAAACACTTTTATCCCTGTTGCATGGCTACAGCGTAGACACCATCCAATTAAATGACACTAAAATTAATTCCTTAAGCTTTTAGATTTATTTAATACAGGGGAGCTCAATACTGAAGTTTTGGTGCATGGATAACAGCAATAAAATATTTCTTGTAGCACACTTAAGAAAATGGTTCTCTTCTATTGTCAGTTTAAGAAGCACTGATGATCAGGGCTAGCACAACAACAGCTGTTGCCAGGCATAATGAGTTTTGTGAACCAGATTTTTGTGTCATTATGCTCAATAACAATGATCCATATGCCATGTGGGATGAGGTCATAAAAATGGGGCCAAGAAAAAAGGTTTAAAAGTTCAGCAGTGTCATGTTGCCAGCCAGTTAAATACAAGTCAGATTGTCCTACCAACTCTAGTCGACATGTTTCCTTTCACCTTTTTTTTTTAACTTGTCGCCACTAAATGAATTTTTCATTCTGAAAAATTGCAGCTTGCATAAATTCTGTGTTGATTGGAAATTAAAATTACAGTCATTTATTTTTTTGGTGCTGCCACTTTGTGTGACATATTCAATTTAATTTTCCACTTAAAGAAAAGTTTGACAACCCGCGACTGATGTCATGCAACGTGACCAAGGATTAATCTGACGTCTCGTTCTGTAAAAAAAGATTGAATCTGCAAGTCAAGTCAACAGCATATGGTATTCAGTGGAACTGATGTCCATCATCAAAGTGCATCCTTTTTGTGTGATATAAAAACATCCCCTTGACAGAGTTTGGTGTTAATGACTTATCAGTGGCACAACAACTTCATGCAGGTGACTATTTTCAGAGAGTGATACAGAGCTGCTGCTTTTAATTTTTTTCATTTAAGAGAACAACAAAAAAAGTGAGACTTTGTAATTTAATTATCGAAATAGGATACAAAATCATAAGCTTCAAAATGCTTATGTTTGTTTTTTAATTAAAGTAAATATAATCATCAAACATTGTCATACTTGCTCCGTTACTGTTAATATTTGTGTGATAAAAATATATATATATACCGTAAATAAACTCATGAGAACTTCTCTTCCTCATCAATAAATCTATTTAAATTATATATGTACTTAAAAGTAAAAATGCGATTTTTAATTTTATTTTCTCTTTTTTCATGGACAAAGTTTTGTGAAAATGTTCTTTTCTTTCTTCAGGTGTGTTTATTTATATAAAATTATATCAACTTTGGGACTTGAATGTATTTCTGAGTGTTGAATTTTTGCATTGTTAAAATCTCCAAATTTATATACATATATGATATATATATGCATTGTTGATTTTGTCATGTAAAAATCTATGTACAAGTACAAGTACAAAAGCCTACTTCGTTGTGTACTAAAACTAAGATGTTATTGATCCAATCTTAAGTAGATTAGGTTTTACTAACGTTGTTATTTTTGTCCACCACCCTAACTGAACCCATCTTATTATTTGTACATACATATATGAATCGCTGAAAGGTAAAATAACATTACAAATCATTACTTTTGTATTGCCCATTTATCATGATGAATCCTGTTATTAATACAACTATAGTTATTATTACCTCACCATACTCAACTATTATAATATGTGTATTTAAATGGAAACAAATATAAGCAACTGGAACTCGTGACTGCAGTGGCTGATCTGCCCTTCATGTAATGTCTTATTTCAAGGTTTGATGTAATGCATATATTTTTTTTTAATGTCCTGTGTTCACATGGGAAGCTGTAACCTGAGCAGTGAAAACTACTGTAACAACTGTCAGAATATAGCCAGCAGTATAAATGTAATAAAACAATTGTTACTATAATAAATCTTGGAGATTGTTTACTATTGTGTTCTTGGTGTGTTTTTTTTTCTATCTTAAATTGAGATTAAAATTATTATTGTTTAAAAATGTAAAAGTACTTTACCAGTTGATAATTAATTTTAAAATTAATTTATTTTTATTAATGTATTTTCTTACATACCCTTTCACATTTTTGTATAAGTGATCTTGATTCCACCTGTGAATATATTGATGTATTTGCATCCAACTTTTTCAAGTAGACCAAGGCGTAAGGTTTTATATCTAGGCATATATTGATATTCATTTCAATCTTATTAATAAGCCCTCCCCAAAACTCTGTCAATAACAGATCATTGAGCAGCTGATCCCCACTCATATTACTTTGGCCACTAAGTGGAAGAAGTCCTGAAGGAATCCAGGAATTAATTCATCAAACTCATTTTTGTGCCACAATGAATCCACAAATAATATATTCGATTACATCTAGTGGATTTATTGTGGCAAGTATAAGCAGGAACAAAACTAATAATTTTACTACTGTGCACCTTAAGTACCGGTACTTTAATGAGCACTGGAGTAAAGTTGTTTTTTTTTCTTACATGATAAGATCTAATGTTGTTAGAGGAATTTAATAATATGCTCACTCTGTCTAAGAGGTAAACAAAAAATGAAGAAAGAAATTGAAGACCCTAGTGCTAAAAGTACTTAAGTCACATTTTTGTCAAAATCCATCTAAGCTCAAACTGTGACCTTTTCTTATCAGACTTAGCCAAGTGTACTGCATTAATTTGAACACATTAACATGTGCCTAAGTCCCTTAATTAAACAAGACAAAATATGAAAATGATCACATTTTATAGATAAAAAGAATATGTGAACTTGATTATCCCAAAATGTGTATTGTGTGACTTAATTACTTTTCGCACTAAGGTCTTCAATTGAGTAAATCAGATAAAATATAGAGTTAAAAAATGGGGCCAGTTAAGAACACATTATAAAATTGTTGGTTGTGTTCCATCAACAGACAGTGACAATTAGCCATTACAGACAGATTAGAGCACAGTAACTATTACAGCAAGACTAGTGATGAGTGCCAGAGCAGATCAGAGGCATGAACTTCATCAGATGTGCTTAAACTTTTTATTAACACCCCCCCCCCTCCTTTTTCCTTTTGTTTAAACCAAATATCTTCTTTTGAATTGAGAAAGTGTTTTAACAAGAGCATTAGAGGGACCTAAATTAGTCATAATGCTTCTTTGCTCTATTAATATAAAAGCAAAAAGCATGACAAACGTAATAAATTGTAAACAAATCAAATTAAAACTAAAATCTGTAATATATCGTCTAAAAGTTAATATATAGTTTAAAAATTCAATGCTTCGTGGATATCTAAAAGTTAACGTATAGTTTTAAAATGTCAATACTTTGTGGAGAAATTTAAAATTTAAGAAGCAAAAAGAAAAAATGCAGAACCTGATACAACTTTGTGTGAGACCTATTTACTCCAGATATTCACAAATATTAAGTGATACAATTTTTTTGTGTTACCTACTTACTCCAGATATTCACAAATATTGAGTGATACAAATTTTTTATGCTACCTATTTACTCCAGATATTCACAAATCTTTCTAAGAAAATGTTTACCCATTCACTCCAGATGTTCATAAATATTCAGTGATCAGTAAATAATATCTCAAATGGTATCATTCTTTGAAAATCCTGGCCTGTATTGTATAGGGCCCTCTAAACTGGGTTATAAAAACACAAACTTGCCTGTCAAGTGTTTAATCAACTTAACTTGATTTAGACACATCACACTAAAAAAAGTTCAAGACTTAGACAGAAATGTTTAAAAATGCAATTGATTTTGAAACATTAGCCCCTAAACCAAAGGATGACATGGGATATTGATTAGACAAGCCAGTAAACAGCAAAATAGAAAGCTGTTAGATAAAAAAAACAATTTTAATACCGGTATCCTGTTTGTAGTTGATGTTACATTTATTTAATTTTTAACATATAGGACCTACTACATTAAGTTTACTTGATTTTATTATTTCCTATTTAAATAATTAATTTCATACACTTTTTAATATTTCTTTGACTTTAAAATCATGTGGTTTTGTTTAAAATGTACTTAAACTTTCCAATGAACTAATAATAAATATTTATGACAAATTTAATTTATCACCTTGACATGGAAAAACTGTCACAATTTTGGAGGCAATATTTCAAGGAAGCAAATAAGTGACAAGGGAAATACTGAATCTATTTATAAATCCTTATACAGACATGTTTATAAATGCGTACATTATACTATTTTGATTCCTATTATTGTGTTTATAGATTTAAAGAGGAAACTTATCAAAATCTAAGTTAGAACAATCACCTACAACAATGGACTTAACAGCATGTCACCAATAGCAGTTTAAGTCCCAGACTTGACAATGTGATGAAACATTTGTGTTATAACCTTACTTATGGCTAGTCCAAACTCTGATTGCCATTACCATCAGCTCTGTTATGTTTTATGAAGACTAAAGTGAACAGCCGTATGGTCTTCCAGTCAGTAGCTGAAACACTGAAAGTGCTTTTTGCAAACATTTGATGAAAACAATGAGAAAAATGATTCATGGGTCAGCTTGATAAAAAAACACGGCATTCAAAATTCAAGCAATGGGTCGGATCTGATGTAAAAAATTGATATCAAATATTAAGTTCTTTAACATGTATTATACAAGTCTTTAATGAAAACCGAGCACACTGTTTGCACGTCTAAGATAATATAGTTTGTCAAATTATAATATAGGGAAGAGGATATTTTATTAGTTTTTTTTTTTTTATTCCAAAGTTTGTAAGCATTAGCTTACAAAAATTATTTTGGCCTAAACATACATTTTAATAAATTTCTCTTTCAAAATAAACAGCAAAATATTTCTACAATTTTACATCCAATTTTTCTTAAAACAATTTATTTGGTCTTCAGTAGAGCCAAATTAACTCTTGGCACATCCTAAAATTGGATGCCAATTTAAATACATTTATGAAATAAATGAAAGCATGAAAGGAAAGCATGTTGTGTCACAACTCAGGAATTTCTCATCATCAACAAAGTTTTAGTTACAAAACATAAGTACAAAGTAAACAGAGGGGTGTCATGATAACATCCAGATTGTATGCTACTGACTAGGTAACGAATAAGCAGACTGGACTAGGTAATGGTATTGTATGGCCTTTTACAGAAAAAATGACATCTAAAATATGTATAAATATTTACAGGATATTTTCATCATTTATCACATTGGTAAAGCAGCTTTGAAAGTGGGGGAAAAAAATCATTCTAATAATAATAATAATACAAATCAGCTAATTAAATTTGAAACCAGTCAAATTTTGCAAAGCCGCTGAATAATAAGAAGAGGATAAAAAGTTATGAAATTTTCTTGGTCCTTTTTTTTAAAGGAACCGATTTACCTTTAGGTATGGAAATATACACAAAATATTCAAAACAATAATTAATCTAGACATATTCATTTTGCCTTCATATTATAAAAAACTTCATTTCACTATGCACTTAAAGGCAAATACGGCTCCTTCTGCTCAAACTTATAGCAAAGACCAGTTTAGAATATAGGCATTCCAGGAACATGTATGAAAATATGGGATGACAGCTGTCAAACTGACATATCGAAGCAGAATGTGGCGGTCGGAGTCAACCAGAATGACCTTTGAAATGTCTCACAACCCTAACTTATTACTGAAACCACCGAGATATGTCATTTTTTAGGTCACTGCAGGTGCTGTCATGACCTGGAAAAAGTGAGATGTCAACATCAGTGGGTGTGGCCTTGTACATGTCCTGCAGCAACATCTCCAGTTGGAGGACTGGGGCAGGGATCACATGGTTGTCTAGGACATTACGAATGTACACTGCAAATGCTGTAATGTTAACCTGTGGACAAGAGTTTTGCTCATAAGTCAATTTATGTGTTAAATATAAATCTTAGACTCTAACTCTACGTGAAGTAAACAGAATGATTTAAGTCCATTAGATTTCAAAGAAAAATATCAGTAAACAAATGACAAGGATCAACATTTGTAAAGTAATTGTATGTTTAAAAAAAAAAACATTTTAAAAAACAAAATGTCCTCTAAATATTTATCTGTAGTCTAAAGAAGCATGTCCAAGTGCCACTGACTGGCATTTGTGAAGAAAATCATGTTAAAAACTTGTATTCATTTAAAAGAGATACAATGGTATCTCATGTAATTTGGTATCACTTCATTTAAGAGGCATTCTTCTTTAACTGTACAATTAGGAATGTCACCTTTTCATCTTCATAAACTGTTTCATTCCAATTAATATCAGTGCTGTTCTCCTCATGAGGGTTGTCCATGTTGACATGCTGCTGCACACAGCATCCCGCCATCCAAAACATAGAAGGTACTTGGATATCGTGTCCAGTTGTAACAATGGGACCAGAGTTGGGCAAGATACCTATGTTTATGAAAAAAGTTGATTTCTCATTTTTTATACCAAATATCTATGTTTCTCTAGGAAAGGGATTCTTAAACCACTTTGAAGCACCACATCCCCTCCTGATATCAAAACATTTCCCTCCCCCCAATCTCAAATATATTTCAGGCACCCATGGTAAAAATGCTAATAAAAACGGAAATACACCGGATTTTCTGTTTTTTTCCTCACCCCCCTGATACTGCTTCCCGCACCCTAGGTGGCACAAAAGTAATCCTGATTAAGAACCACTGCTCTAGGATGAGCATATGTGTATGCATATTCCACCTGTTAAACCAGGCCATGCAATAGTTTAAAGCGGTGTTTCCAAATGTGGGGACGGGGGGGTGGGGGGCAATTTGATTGTTTAAGGGGGCAATTGGAAAATGAGCTGTCTAGACTTTGAAAACCAAGCGTCCACTATGATTTAACTTGTATTTTGAAAGAAGAGAAACACTTCAGTTCTTATGTGCCCACTAGACAATTCCGATCATCCGATAGTGGCAAACTCTCAATACCGCGTGTTCGCCTTGAGACTTACGGAAAGCGCACGTTCGCATTTGCTGGCCCAAACATTTGGAACACCCTTCCTGACGCTCTCAGAAACAGCCAGACACTGGAGTCCTTCAAAACAAATTTAAAAACTCATCTATTTCGCAAACACCTGCTGGGGTGATGTTGTCTACCATCTATTCCAGCTAGTTATTATCTCCCAGCTTTGTTTTTGTACCGCGCCTCGAACCTTTGGGGATGAAGCGTGATTTTTCAAACGAACTTTATTCTTATTATTATTATTATTATTATTTGCTGCTCAGACTGCAACTGTCAATTGTACTCTTGAGGCTAGTTATGAAATTTATTTACTCATCGCTAAATCTGTGGAATATCATTATATAGGAGAGAATTTAATCAAACCATCAATATCAGCATTTCTTAAAACGGTTCTGGAAAAGATGACAAAGACATGAAAGCCATGTCACTCAGTATCAAGACTGTTAGCAGAAGAATAGACAAAAAGCGTAAAGATATTGAAGTACAACTTGTTGAAAAGATAATAACAAGAAAATTCTCAGTGCAAATGGATGATTCAACTTTGAGAGACAGTGAGGGTGTAAGACAGTGAGGTTGTATTGATGACTTACGTAAGATATACTGGTAAAGAATTGTTGTTCTGTAAATCATTAGAAAGCACCACTATTGCCAAAGATATATATATAATTAGCTAAAAATCACTTAGATGTCAATAATATACCAAAGAAAAATATAATATCTTGTGTTGCAGATGATGCTCCTAATATGATGGGCAAGAAAACTGGCTGCTTAAAATTGATGAAAGATGAGAATCCTGAAATGTTTCTTGTGCTATTCATAGGGAAAACTTAGTTAGTAGCTAAAAACAGTTTGCCTGTTCTTAATGAAGTACTAAATTCAGTTCTAAAGTGTATCAATGCTATTAAAGCTAATTCCAAATATGAACGTCTCTTCAAGCTATTTCGTGAAGAACAAAATGCAGACTATGTGACACTTTTACCTCACACTGAAGCAAGATGGCTTTTGAAAAGAATTGCTTTGAAAAGATTTATGGAACTATTTGATCCTCTTGTGATTTTTTAAAGTTACAAACCTGATATGAAGGATATGTTAACAGTCGAGGGTAAAGCATTTGTGAGTTATTTAGCCAATATCTTTGAAAAACTGAAAAATTAAATAACCAACTTCAAGGAGCTAATAAAACTCTTGTCGATGCAGAAGCAAAGATACTTGGTTTCTTTACCTTCACTTAATTATGTCAGAAAAATATTAACAACAAAATTTTTGAAAAGTTTTATTGGCTCCAAAAATGTGAAGTGATTGATCTATCGGCTAATTTAAAAGGAAGATTTTCTGATTTGAAACAAATTGATTTTCCAACTTGGATGATGCCGCCAATGTTTGTGGATTTGTCTGATATTTCAAATATCCATGTTTAGGAAAAACTCCCAGAAATGCAAAATGATGAGTCAGTTAAAACTTTTTTAATATAAAAAGAATGATGCCATGGCTTTGTGAGGAAACAGAAATCAAATATCCAAATTTAATTAAATGTGCAAGAAAACTATTGTTACCGTTTCCATCTTCCTATTTAGCTGAATGTGGATTTAGTGCCCTCAATGATTTGTCGCAAAAAAAAAAAAAAAAAAAAAAAAAAAAAAAAAAAAAGAAATCTGCTGAATATAACACAAGGAGGAGACTTGAGACTGAAGCAAACTAAATTGGAACCCAACATAAAATATATTTGCAGCAAGCATCAAGCACAAACATCTCACTAAATTTAAATAATAAATAATTACTAATAATCAAAATAATATATATTTCATTAAAATTATTTCTTACTTGAATTTCAGTTCTCCATTAAATATTTTGAAAACTTACTTACTATGTTTCCTCACCAATTTCCTATAGATTTATTCCTAAAACATATCATTTAAGTTTCTTCAGTTTCTTTGCCTTTTTTTGAACATTAAAAATTAAGTATATGATACATGGGTGGGGGGTGGCGCCATAAGAATTTTATAAAGGCTAAGGTGGGGCATGGCATGAAAAAGGTTGGGAAACACTGGTTTAAAGGATGCTCTAAATAATTTTAAAAATTTCTTGGGATTCAATTTTTCTTTATAATCATATGCAGTAAATTCTACAAAATTATAGCTATTTTGCTAAATATAGGGGCCTATTTAACTTCTTTAATTAAACTTAGAGGTAACATTGGATTGCTCAGTCATAACAAGAAACTGACAACTATCTCAATGCTCAATTTGAAAACACTTTTGTGGAATACCTTTTACTAAAAGGTTTTAGTATTTTAATGTTAGCCGCCAAAAAAAAATTAATGATTTACTTATACTTTGTCTACACATCTGTTTGGTTGTTTACCTGAAGCCAGATACAAGGCTGACTTGTTGGTTCTGTGACTGCTCAACTCGCCCGGATGTCTGAGATTTAAATCTAATGTGACGGGAATGCCACAATGGTCAATGGCAAACTGGCGCACCTTTTTTACAGTATTGTGCCATTCTGATGAAATAAATGAATTGCAATTAGCAAAAAATAATAGTTAATTCTTTAGGAGCTTGGAAAGTATGACAAGAAGGAATCAGAGATTAGAGTTGAGCATGGGTATAAATTTCAGACTTTGAAATTAACCATTAAAGTGCAACAGTTTTTAACAATGCCTGGCACAGGTGGCCTGTGTATTGCCTGTGACAGACATGTCTCTCTAAGTTATGTACTATATTAACAAATTCTTTAACTACTAATACTTCTAACAGTTTTTTATTTGAAAAATAGAGTCAAGCAACTGTTTATTGATTTAACAATGGCATCAGTTATTGGTTTGTTTGTTGGTGTTTTTTTTTGGCAAAAAACTATGTCCCTTTAAATATTTAAGAATAGAAAACAGATTTGAACAGTGCATTTAAAATTTTATTTACAAAATTAAATGTTCATATTTACTTAAGAAATATTTTAAAAATCATTATATCTAGTTTAAAGAATACTAATAAATGTCATTCTTGGCTTCGAGTTTTCACCACAGTATGTTGTGGGGTTTTTTGTCGCAAATTTTCATATAATCTAATCTTTGATGAAAAAATATGAACATTTCAAATTATATTTGATATATTTTATGGCTAAGGAAATATAGTTAAAAATAACAAGTTAATTAATTTTTCTTAGATTGAGATTTAGGTCCCTAAACATGGAGTACTCTAGGATAATTAAGTTTACCTTGGAATAAATCTGTGACCAGAGGTGCCATGTTCGTCAGAGTAAAGGTTGACACTCTTGGACTTGGGTCAGCTGGCATCAGCTCAGGCCACATAAGGTGAGTTGGTGTGTACCCTGTCTCCCTCTGATCACTAAGAAAATAAAGTCTTTATTACAGATGTTAAAAAATTGTCTAATCATTTTCTGCAACAAAATATTGCATTACTTTCATAGCTGGTGTTATAGTCCAACATCCAATGCATTTCATCATTCAAGCTCTATTTAATTTTAAATGAATCCATAAAAGCTATGTATTCCTTCTGTTATTTCTACTGTGAATTTTTCATGGAAAAAAACCCTGGCAAAACTCACTGGAAGTCCTGTGGCAAAATCTGTCTCAAGCCCACATCACAGCTTTGGTCATCATGGCAACGGTCAAGATCAACAAGACTCAACATGCCTTTTCTTGGTTTCCTAAATAGCCACAACATGTTGGACTCATTTTCTACTAGACCTGCATAATAATAAATTTATAATAAATGAGAGTTTATAAAAATGAATAAGTCGAAAAATAGATAATACAGAGGGTACCTAATGTTAGTAACACTAACAGATGTATACAAAACTTTCAAAATAAAAGATCATTGTCTTAAAATTTAGCTTTTTTCTTCTTTTTTAATTAATTAATTTTATAAACATTTATTAATTATACCCTGGTCCCTTTAGCCAAAATTGCTATTCGGACCCGGCTGGTCAAGGGATGTCTATAGACTATAGACTAGACACGCCATTTTTAACTTTACTTTCACAATATAGGCCTACTGCCTAAGTCTAAGGAGTGTAGTGTAGTTGCAAGTGTTAATGGTTAATTTGTTGTATAATTCAATATATAGTATTAAATCAATTATGGCATGGCTATTATTACTATTAAAAATACTAGCAAGAACCCGGCATGCGTTGCATGCCACTCAATCAAAAAAATGTTTTTGTTTTGATTAAGATTCAAAGTAATTTTTAAATAGAAAATATTTATTGTTTTTTCCATCTGCTGGTTTACACAAATAAATTAGACTTTTTTTCGACGCGTGAGCAGGCAACATCTAGCTGTCCACGTGAGAAGCATGGATTTTCAAAATTTAGTCTTCACACATGTAGCGATTGATCCACCCACGCAGTAGCTTTGTTTTAAATTATATTTAGATAGCTCAAATATTTATTATTTTTAAAATAAGGCCCCGGCCCCAACGCAAAATTTTAAAATGGTTGTACTTATGTCACGCATAAACTGAAATGTCGTTTGTATTTGATTGATTTCTAGCCACACATGCAATAGCACTGATTGAAATTATATTTATATAGCTCATATAAGAAAAAAATAATTTGGGGCTCCGGCCCGAAAAGGAATATTTCAAAATGGTTATGCTAATTCAGAAACCTTTGGTGCGCACAACATCTTACCAAAGTTTTATCGCAATCGGATGAATGGTATAGGAACGCATACGAAAATTATATTTAGCTCATAAAGGGAAGGGGGGGGGAGAATTTAGGTCCAGCGGTCCCTAAACGGAATATTGTACAATGTGTGTAATAATTCAGAAACATTTGCATTTTTTTACAATTCAAAATATTTTCATCACTTTGGATTAATGGTATAGAAGCACTTACGGGATATACTTATATATGTATAGATATAGTTTACCGAATTAAGATAACTTTTTTTGCAATTATTCAAGGATGATCTGTCTGTCTGTCTGTTTCACTGTCTGTCTCTCTGTCATTCTGTCTGTCTCTCTGTCTGTCTATCTGTCTCTCTCTCTGCCTGTCTCTCTGTCTCTGTCTGTCTCTATGTCTCTCTGTCTGTCTCTCTGTCTGTCTCTCTTTCTCTCTGTCTGTCTCTCTGTTTCTCTGCCGGTCTATATGTCTCTCTGTCTGTCTGTCTCTCTGTTTGTCTCTCGAGCTGTCTCTCAGTCTGTCTCACTGTCAGTCTCTGTTTCTCTGTCTATCTCTCTGCCTGTCTGTCATTATGTCTGTCTCTCTGTCTGTCTCTCTGTCTGTCCATCTCTCTGTCTTTATCTCTGTCTGTATCTCTGTTTGTTTCTCTGACTGTCTCTCTTTCTGTCTCTCCTTCTGTCTCTCTGTCTGTCTAACTGCCTGTTTGTTTGTCTGTCTGTATCTTTATCATTCTATCTATCTATCCATCTATCATCTACCTATTTACCATCGACATGCCTGCCTGCCTACCTACCTACCTGCACACCTGCCTACCTCCTACCAGCATACCTGCCTACCTACCTACCTGCCCACCTACCTACCTAACTACCTACCTACCTACCTACCTACCTATCTACCTAACTATCTACCTATCCAGCTACTATCTACAGACCTGTTTACCCAAAAAATCTTAAAATCTTACAATATCATCACAAAATCGTTCAATACATTATCTTATTAGTAAAAAAACACAGTGTATATAAGAGTAAACAGGTCTGTATCTATCTACCCATCTTTCTATCTATCTATAAAAGTGTTGGACTGCGATAAAGCTTTAAAATAGATTAAATAGACACGAACAATCTGTGTCAATATTCTATCTATCTACCTATCTCCCTACCTACCTACCTACATATCTATCTACCTACTTATATACCTACCAACCTACCTATCTTTCTACCTACCTATCTATCCATCCATTCATCCTCTCACCCACCCACCCTTCCATCCATCCATCCTTTCATCCATCCATCCGTCTATCTATCTTTTATCTACATCTCTATCTATCTATCATCTATCTGTGTATTTGTCTGTCTGTCTGTCTTTCTGTCTATCTCTCTACTTAATAAAATCTCTATTTTTAAAATTAAATTTTCATTTGATTGGTTTTGATATCCATGGGTAATTAAATGTAAATATATTTATGTTTTGTTAAAGTCATTGATTTTCTTAATTGGTTAACATTTGTTCATATGTAAAATGAGAATATAGCTTCTTTTTTTAACAACTGAAATGTCATTGGATTGAAAGACATTGTCATCCAAGTAAAAATGCATGAACTCAATTTCCTACCATCGATATACATGTATCGAAGAAGGTTACTTATTGATCAAATTTATTCTGAGGCTTATCTTGTGCTGCACTGGGCAAATGAATGTATAGTGTATAGTGGGCTACACAGAGTTTTAAAAAAATAAATAAATCATCCACTGGATTGTAGCCTCCTTACATAAGCAAAAAGATTTTTCTTTCATTTAATATGCTTTATTCTTATCTAGATCAGTGATAAGTGCATTAAAAATTATATTTGGCTATTTATTTTTGCAGCACCAATTTAATTAAACGGCATATTCTTATTAAAATTATTTTTAAATTTAAATGTAGAGTTTTTACTACTTTATAAATGTCAACAAAGTTTATTTTTGGAATGAATAAAAAGTAAAAACTGATTAAATGTTAAAAATACAAAGCTAAATTAGTATTTAAGTTTAGCAATTTAAAAAGCAATCAATGCTATTTATTAATATTACTTATAAAAGGTGAATGTACATTGTCAGTTTTGTCACGCTCTTTTATTAAATCAGATAACTTTTAGCTTTGTCTAAATAGGCAATTCTCACTATGGTGTTATTTGCGTGATTATTTAGAACAAATTAATTTTAATTTTATTTCGCCTTATTAACAACGGTTAAAGAACACACTAACAACAACTGATGTTTAGGTTTTCCCGATAAATATGATTAAATATATGATTACTCAGAAATTACTGTGTATTTCTTTTATCATATTTTTTCTATTTAATTTTTTTTAATAACTTTCAAACGCATATAAAATGCTTGAGATAGTTCCTTAGTTGTTTCTTTATATGTATTTGTAATTTATAATATTAGTACTTAAAACTTTGCTAAAATAAAAGCAGAAATATAATATTTTTTGCGAATGTAAATTTATTCGATTTCCGTAAAATAATAGAAAATAACTATAATTGTTTTTAAAGAGTCCGAATGTATCAAAATATTTTCGGGTTTTAAGCGTTATGTCCCTATAGCTCATTCTTATATATATTTTGAATTTTATGATTTATGGTATACGAAATGGGTGTAATATATTAACATTAATTATGTTAAATAATAATTTAAATTACATGGTAGATTACCACATACATCTTTTGAAGATATGGATAACTTAAGGGGATAATTTTACAAACCAAACGAAGGTCTTAAATATATATTCAATATTAAATTATTTATTTTATTTTTAAACTTACCGTGTTCAATGAAATAATCCGTCTCAGGCCAGGTTTCATCACCAAGTCGAGTTATTTTATTAAGTGCAAGAACTGGAGATCTCATACTTGTGTCATACAATGTGGCATAGTGTGTGTCTTTGTAGCCAAATAATTTTCCCATTTTGCTCTGGGCTGCAAACCTCTTTAGGTAGAGAATATTGTTTAAAAATTATTTTTAAGGATAGGAACAATCTGCATCAATTGTTGAAGCTAAGGTTAGTTCCCCATGTGGAGCGCCATGATTTTTCACCTCCCCTCGAAAAACACTAACAACACACAAAAATATACTTCGACCATTGGCATTGGCGTATAAGAGGAGCGATAAGGGAGAGCACTATTTATATAAAATAGGTCGATAATATACATGGACCAAAATTATATTTGACTGAAATACCTGGCAAATAAGATAAATGGCATTCCGCTTTGGAGATAGGCCAACTGGTAACATTTCACCGTAAACCAGATTTCTCCAACAACCCTCGGCAAAATCGCCCTTTTCTTTCGTCGGTTTATTTGTGTGACATCTTTCAGAAACCTTTCATAAAAGATAATTTTTAGTCAGTTTATTGATCATTGCAGATGCACAGAGAAGAGGAAAATATTGATGAAAACAAACGAGAATGAATAACTAAATTTTGAAGGAAAGTGTGTTCAACAATAAAAATTAATAACTGACAACTTATCAGAGGAGTTGCTAAAATGTCATTAAAAAAAATAGACAATTTTGGTTGCGTTGGTTCCTAGCTCTCGCCACTTCAGCATACATGTCAATATTTTTTTTCTGCCTGCCAGAGACACTCGTCCCCATAATTAAAGTAATCCGTCCTCTGCAATCCTCCTCAGGAATTTGGTGGTAACGTGAGACCTTGATGAAACGTTGTGGCGATAACTTTAGGAGTGCAATAATACTAAAAATTATGTAGTCTATTCTCTACCAGATTACTAGATCCAACTAGCTGAGCGCAGTTTATACGCTGAGCATTTAGTTTAATGATATGTGCTGAACATATTACTGCAAACTGTTGTTGTCGTGTATGTGCTTTTAATAATTTTTCTAAAAATACCAGAGAATGGTTTCCTGTTTTTTTGGGGGTTTTTTTTTTTGCGTTTATGAAATTAAGGCCATACGTTGTTCGTTGTGTACGTGGAGGTGGGTAAGAGTCACTAGAGTGTATTGCCGGTTAACGCTTACTGTATCTTATTGGTAGTAGCAATATGTATGTCAGAAAACCAATTACTTACTAAAGGTGCACGCCCCACTCTGACTTATTTGTTTTTTTCTTCTTCGGACCGACATGCTCGGGAAGAAGCAGAATGTTTTTAAGATATGAATTAATAAGATTCTAAATATAGATCCCTTTTGCGCGGCTCGGCAGCTCCACCGCTCTTTATCACCACAGTAATTGATCAAAGGACTGTAAGAATTAAGCCAGGTTAATGAGCGGTTGGCTTGGACAATTTATGATCTCGTACCTGGTCATAACCACTACTACTATAGCAGAGCAGGAGTGCGCCCTTTATATAGGAATATGTTAATATAAAGCATAAATAAACACGACAAAAACAAGGTATATGCTACAGTGCAGCAATATAATTGTTTATCATATTTAAGAGTGTTGAGCCATTAAATACAAAAGGTTGTGGAATGGGAGGAGGTGATAAGTCCCTCTAGTACCGCCTGCGTTATGTCCCTACCTTGCACAAGTTCGTTCTATTTCCACCTGCAAAAATTTTCTACCTTGCATGAGTCCTTCTAGTACCACATGTGATATGTCCCTACCTTGCATAAGTCCTTCTAGTACAACCTGTGATATGTCCCTACCTTTCATAAGTCCTTCTAGTACTACCTGTGTTATGTCCCTACCTTCTGTGATATTTCCTTACCTTGCACAAGTCCTTATAGTAACGCCTACAATGTTCCTGTGGTGTGGTCATCACCAAATACTGCCCACTCTTTCTGTCACACCATCTCTTCACTTTACTTTTGGTTATCAATTCCGTGAGATTCCATCGGGTAAAGACGTACTTTTGGCGGTAGCTGTCGTACAACGAATATTGACACACGTCAGGGTTGGGCTTTTCAGCTAAAGTGGGTGGAGCTTTCGGTGCCGGAGGGGGTGGGGGTGGAGCTAAAATAAATAACAAACACCATTTATAAAAAAGGAATGCATTGCCCTAATACACTTTTGACTTAAAACGACTTAACCTAAAAGATCAAACTAAATAATATTCAGAACTGTTATCAAAAAGGTGAGACTTTATAAACGGACATTCACGCTCCCACTTAAGTGTTAAATCAAATTAGTGACTGGTGTAAAACGATGCAAAGTTTTTAATTTATTTGTTTATGTCAGTTCTAAATATATGCTTTTTATTTCTATGATTTACCCTATGGTAAAAGAATAAGGTTATGACCATATTTTTTAGAGTATAATGTCACCAGAACAAAATGTGACTGTTTGAATCTTCTTTTTTTTCTAGACTGACTTATAATAATATTCTGCTCTAAAGGATTTTGATTCAACATGGTGTAAAAAAAAAATTGAAAAGGATTCGATTTTTAAAGGTAGATCTAATCCGTCTTTTTTTTTTTTAATATTTTTTTGTGACAACAAACAGGAATCAAAGTCTGTACCCGTGGTTACGTCTGCTGCAAGGGAATGCCCGGCTGTAATCGCGTTGTTACCTTTCAGGAAGTTGTCCTTACTGGCAGACGAGAGAGCCTGGACACAACCCTCGTCTTTCACCGTGCTGATGTTCTGTACCTGGCCACACCGGTCAAGGTGAGCGTTCTCACACGATTTGATCTGAACCCTGACCCCGTCACAAGCCACGTCGCTGGTCTCCCGTCCGTCAAGCTGGCACGTCCTGACCCTGACCTTGGAAGTGACACCAGCCACGAACCAATCAGACCACTTCCCCCAAGAAGCAGGATCTGATGGATGGGGGGGGGGGGGGTCGAAAAATAACAACAAATGTGTAAATACACTTTGGCCGAGTGTCACCCCTTAGTAGAGATAGTTTCTAGACGTGGATTTCTAATTAACATTTATTACAGACTCAGTAAACTGTTGATGAATAAAGCACAACTTCTTTAACACAGTGGTAAACAGACATATTAAAAAATATATGCAATTAGCTGGATAAAAAAGTGATATAGCCTGTGTGATGACTAGTTTTTGATCACAACGACCCGTGGCATGCAACCTTCTCTCCTCTTTTGTTTCTTACACGTCAAAAATTAGTATGTCACTCCTTTCCCCCTCCACTGTTTGGAAAACTATGTTTACGTTTCCAGAAGGTTCTACAGTCTACATTATACTACATAGAGGGAGAAATACTCTCAGGCGATTAAATTTCTAGACTTTATGTTCGGGGCCGGGGGGGGGGGGGGCTCTGAGTCCCTCACTATAAATACGACTGTCGACTGTGACCGGCAGACATTTACCAGACTAACCAGACTTACCAGACTAACCAGACTTACCAGACTATCCAGAATAACCAGACTTACCAGACTAACCAGACTTACCAGACTTACCAGACTAACCAGACTAACCAGACTTAACAGACTAACCAGATTTACCAGACCTACCAGACTTACCCGACTAACCAGACTAACCAGACTAATCAGACTAACCAGACTTACCAGACTAACCAGACTAACCAGACTAATCAGACTTACCAGACTAACAAGACTTACCAGGCTAACCAGATTTACCAGACTTACCAGACTTACCAGACTTACCAGACTAACCTGACTAACCAGACTAACCAAACTAATCAGAATTACCAGACTTACCAGAATAACCAGACTAACCAGACTTACCAAACTAACCTGACTAACCAGACTAACCAGACTTACCAGACTAACCAGACTTACCAGACTAACCAGACTAACCAGACTAACCAGACTAACCAGACTTACCAGACTAACCAGATTTACCAGACTAACCAGACTAACAAGACCTACCAGACTTACTAGACTAACCAGACTAACCAGACTAATCAGACTTACCAGACTAACAAGACTTACCAGACTAACCAGACTTACCAGACTAGCCAGACTTACAAGACTAACCAGACTTACCAGACTTACCAGACGTACCAGACAAACCAGACTAGCCAAACTTACAGGAGTCTTACATTACGTACTAGACGTGTGGAGTAATAGTGTACCATTCCTGCATTATACCTTTTTCACTGACTTTGCTGTGAGTTAAGTTTTCTTTTTACTTAATAGAATAGTTAAAATGTTTATTGTTAATAACACTATCTTTTGATATCGTTGTGTCTTTGTATATTGGTTCTCAGTCCTTTGTTACGCATTATTCATCTAACTAGTGAAATCTTAAAACGGTTTAAAGTTGAAAAACCATGTAACGGCACCTAACAAAAGCAAAAAAAAATATAGATCAAACGTTCTGTAAATAAAGTATGATGACACTTCGTGTGGTTCAATTTGTCCAGCAAAAATGGAAGTAGATAAAATGTGTATAGTTTTAAAAATGTAATCATTAATAAGAGAGACTCGCCGATTTTCCACTGAAATTAACATGTGCCGTTGACGTCATTTGAATCTTTTCTTGCAGTCAGTTAAGACAAGAAAATATAATCTCTCTTCCAAAACTCTACAGGCAATCGAATCAGACTTCTTTTCCCGCACTATAGGTTAATGTGCACGATGAGCCAATACTGTTGTCACTAATTACAGCTGAACATAATCATTCCGAGCCGGACTAGCTTTAGTTAAATGTAGTCTGTCTTTGACAATGGAATGTGACAAATGTTATTGTCGTAAAACGATTCGGTGACGTAACGTCACTTCTTTTTAAACAGACAGACGTAAGAACGTACTGATAATTTGATTTGATGAAACTTCCGAGGCACTGGGGAGGTCATAGATGGAATCTGTGTCATCCACCACGTCATCGTTGTCACCGTCGCCGTCGCTGTCGCTGTCCATGAATGTCTGGTCCATGACGGTCACATCTCTGGCCGGGTTGCCGTTGCGTTTCGAGATCATGACATTCTCGTTGTTGCCGTTGTCTGCAGTCGCGGTTTTGTCGTCGTGTAGGATGATGTGGGGCTGGTCTCCTGTGATGTTGATCACGTGATCCGCTCCACCTTCTGCCGATGCAAGATATATATTAAAAAAAAGAATTTGAGTATGCGTTTTCTTTCATTCGTATATTTCCAAATACATATACCAATATCTCAAGTCTTTAAAGAATTACTGTATTCATGGAAAATACTTTGAAAATCAAGAAACGAATTTTTACTTCGTAAGAAATGGCATCATTACTAAGGGCGTATGGTGTGCCCACTTGTATACTAAGGGTGTATGATGTGCCCACTTGTATACTAAGGGCGTATGATGTGCCCACTTGTTTACTGAGGGCGTATGATGTGCCCACTTGTATACTAAGGGCGTATGATATGCCCACTTGTAGCGACCAAACCTTTGGAGTCTTGAAATTTTCCGAATTTTTTTTTTAAGAATCACTAGTGCGGAATAAAGAGAATCTTGCCGCATTACGTTCACCAAGTCCAGCGCCGTTTCTGGTCACTATTTATGTGTCTCTAGACCAAAAGATTTATTTCATGTATTTACTATTTGTTATGAGACCAGATTGATCCCGTAGGAATAATGGGCTTTAACACACACACAAACAATTATTTTTAAATAAAACAAAAGTTACCTCTGATGTCAAACACTTCTGTCGATGTGCTTGGTGGCGTAGTGGACTGCGGTGCCGTCGCTTCTGTCGGGGTCAGCTTGCCGTTGGCGTCCTTGCCGTGTGTGTTGACGTCGTCGAACCCTGACCCCGACCCTGACCCGGACGCAAACAGGTCGTCGTCATCGAAAACGACTTCTGCGTTCTTGACTTTTGGCGGGACGTCTGCCTTAATGAAGCCCCGGCCTTTACTTATTGTGTTCTTGACCTCATTTCCTACTGGACTTGACGGTGTCTGGAAGGGAGCTGATGCCTCATCCAGGTCGATGAACTCCTCAATAGAGACTCTATTTGATGGTTCATCTGATGGACATAGAGATCAAAGTTCAAGGAACCAAATAATAATAAGGAAGCAGATAAGAGACGTGCCTACAATACCACAACAATCATACGATGATCGCTTGGGTCCATATAACTAAAGACAAAATAACTTTTTAAGAAATATATGTATATTTTAAATTTTGTATGTAGGAAATATGTTCTGAAAAAACAATTAAACAAATCCTGAGAAATGTAAGTTTCGGGTTTTCATCTTTTATTTGTTGAACTTTCTTGGAACCACTGGATCATGCATGGCATCTTTCCGACTTCGCATGATGATGGAGTAGCTATTTACACTTCATCAAACGGCTTACGAGACCGACCCTGGAATGACAGTGTCGTCCGCACTTTTCCCAGGAGAACCTCGACTTCTTGTTAAATTTGACCTTCAATATTGTTCTATTTGTTGCAAGGGCTTCGTTTCGCCATTCTTTCTGACTCCTTCTTACACTGCTGTTCTCCAGCCAGAACGGCGCTAAGCGATGATCTCCCATTCGTTGTTTTCAATGTTGGATTCCCTCATGCTCCTTTCGCAAATCTTAAATCATAGCCGCGGAGGTCCATTTAACAATGTTTTTAGTTAGAGACATTTAGCCGTCACTTAACATAGGGGCTCCCCTCCTCATCACTTCTTCCCAAATCCCACCCTCCCATATGCACTCCCGATGTACCGGTAGCGTAGGTCTAGTTGTTGCGATTAACCGTCTAGGGTTCCTCGAAATGCTGGATCTTCAACGCTGATAAGTGACAGTGTCAAATTATTATTTTTTTTCTTATAAATGTTATCATCTTAAAACCAGCAACCATTTAAGTGAATATCATCGATCAACTCACTGAATACCCCGAACTAAAAAAAAAGTCCAACTTCGCTCGGTGTCTTCTATATCTTAGAATATACCCCAACTTTGATTTGCCATTAGCAGAAAGATTTCTAAGGATTCCGAATTCGACAGAAAACCACAGCGAAATAGTGTTGCAGACTTCAGTGGCCGGAGCGTTGCTCTCAGAGGAATAAATCTAATTAAACAGGTTACCGGGAGCCTACTCGTTTGTATTAACCCTCGACAACTCCTCGGGCGTTTTTCCCCCTTCCTTTCGAGTCGCTACGAAATTGAATCAGGTCCAAAACTCTGTCACAGCTTAAAATAAGATTAGACAAAGCCATGATTTTTTTTTAATATGGATATCATTGAGAAATTATTGTTTTCACTCCAAACAGTGGGGAAATGGTATTTCAAGTTTAAATATATGTCTTTATTATTATAGTTATTGAACTAAGTTCTGCTATATTTACTTAATAATGATCTTGACTGATTTGAAATAAGGCAGTTTTTTTCAATTGCAAAGGAACGCAACTCTAACTTTAAACCCTCGAATTAAATACTTACGCTGTACAGTTAAAAATAAATAGTAATAATTAATTTGTTAAATTTAACAGCACAATCGTTTTGTAATTAAATATTTGGTCTTTTTGATGATTGCAATGTGTTCTAGCCATCTTGTAAAGAACTCATACACCATAAAGTGTCTTGCCAATGAAAGTGAAAAGCTCATTTCTCAAAAACGTGTACTGCAGCTACTACCAGATTTTCAATGTTTGACACATTCAACGTCTGGTTTAGACAGCATCACCCACAAGCATACCAATCAATTCTACCAAGCAATTCTACCAAGCAATTCTATCAAGCAATTTTACCAAGCAATTCTACCGCAAACTTACACTAATTTACCAGGCAGCTCTACCCACAAGAGCACTAAGTGACCTAACCACACCAGGCAGTTCTACCCACAACAGCACTAAGTTACCTAATCATAACATTCAGTTCCGTCCATTACTTAGCCACAGTTTATCAACCCTACAAACCATAATACCAATCTATCAACCACTGGTGCCATTAACCTATCAACCACTGGTAGCATCAATCTATCAACCACTGGCAACATCAACCTATCAACCACTGGCAACATTAACCTATCAACCACTGGTAGCATCAACCTATCAACCACTGGTACCATCAATCTATCAACCACTGGTAGCATCAACCTATCAACCACTGGCAACATCAACCTATCAACCACTGGCAACATCAACCTATCAACCACTGGTAGCATCAACCTATCAACCACTGGTAACATCAACCTATCAACCACTGGCAACATCAACCTATCAACCACTGGTACCATCAATCTATCAACCACTGGCAACATCAGCCTATCAACCACTGGTGCCATCAACCTATCAACCACTGGTCGCACCAACTCTCCCCTTTCCTCCTCAACCGGTAATGTTTAGGTCAAAATAAATTTCATTTGTTAGTAAACATACTGTATTTTTTATTTGTTGTTTGGGTCTGATCCTTTGTCTCCCTCCAAACACCCCCAGTAAGCTCTAACTGTCATCTCACGCCTGCCAGAGCGTGCCTCGAGACCGCCTCATTACAAGATTTCCCCCACGAGATCGATATTTGAGACCGGTCATGTACTACGAAGTTATGAGAGCACTAAAAAAATATACCAAAAAAAACCAAACAAACAGGCAGACAGTTTTTATATTGTAGTTTTGCCCCTAATAGAATTAAGAGTGTTGCGGAGAACGATAGTGCAGTCAAGAGTGGGTGGAAATCTATGAGGAATGTCAGCGGGGCACAGCTACAATAGATCGGTAGACTGTATATAACGACTGATTTGTTTTTTCTTGTGCGGCAAGGAAAGGGGGGGGGGGGAATCACTGGAACCAGAGTATGGAGGTTATACGGTGGAAAAATTAATTTGGAGATACTGTATTTAACCCCTTATCTCCCACCGATCGTGATACGGGTGATTATTAATGTTGAGTTTTGTGTTATTTTACAGGTAACGCAGCACAAGGCAGAGCTCAGTTTTGTCAAACAACAATTAAAACTTTTAAGTGAATGAGATGCGCAATTTTGCATTTAAAATTTTTAAAAAATTGCCTTATAAAGCAAAGTAATTAATGCTTTTGAAAAAATCGTGTAGATTTTAACACTAAAGAAATGAGTTCTGAATTAACATAAAATATGCACTATTTTACGCGAAACAAAGGTTGTTTGTTTTTTTTTTGTTTTTTGTTTTTTTTGTCTTTTCTATTTTTTTAATTAAAAGATGTTTTTTTAAAAATTAAAATTCAAAGTGTTACGTACACATTGTAACGACGCTTGCATAATCTCACCATTCACCTAATCTGTTACATAAAACTTGCCGAAATGTTATTACATCACATGGACACTGCCATGGGTTGGAGACTACGATATTACATCACCTCATTACAGCCCGTCACGCAAGGGAAGCTACTCTAAAAAATACCCAATATGGGGAAATAATTTGCGGTGAAACAAACAGGATCGGGGCAAAGCTACACCGGATCGTCCGTTGTTATAAGGCTTCCGTTATTGAAGTAACTTACGGGGGCGTGGTCAAGGTTTGGCATCCGGTATAGAGGAGAGTGACTGTAAATAATACATTTGTATCTCCCCACCCCCGCTCCCCACCCAAGACTGACCACATGGTACACTGATGATCATAGGGGGCAAACTAAGAGGTAAATTATTCAGTACTTGGTGTTTTCAAAAAGAATCAAGTCAATATGGACCCGGACACGCAGCGCCGCCATTCGCACCCGGGTACCATTAGACTTAATGCTATTCGGATGTCATTTGTGGGAGTTTATTTTAGTAAAACTGAAGAATTAAGATTACAAACGTATAGTACATTCAATTATCTTTCATTTGATACCTCATTTGGTCTTACAAACTCAACAATAACATTCTAAATCGTTTTTTAATCCCAACCTCTCACTTCTGGTACCCGTGTACCAATAGCCACTTCGTTTTGTTTTTACAGCTACACAATTTATCTCCACATCAAAACATGCAACCATTGAACAAATCAATGTCTTTGATTTATACCAGCGGTTCTCAACCTGTGGGTGCCGACCCCTTTGGGGGTCGAATGACCCTTTCACATGGGTCACGTAAGACCATCGGAAAACACATATACACTACAGTTATGAAGTAGTTACGAAAATAATTATGGGTTACCGGAAATTTGATCGAAAGAAATTTCGTCGACGGAAAATTGATCGACGGTAATTTGATCGAACGGAAATTTGGTCGAATCTTTTTTTCAGTCCAGACGTTAAAATTTTCTTCAAATTTCTTTTTGAACGCACTATACTATATCGTAAAACATAATATTGCGTTCAAAAAGAATTTTGACGCAATATTTTAACGTATAAATTAAAAAAACGATTCGACCAAATTTCCGTTCGATCAAATTTCCGTCGATCAATTTTCCATCGAACAAATTTCTTTCGATCAAATTTCCGGATACGAGTTACGAAAATAATTATGTGGTTGGGGGGGGGGGGGTCGCCACAACATGAGGAACTGTATTAAAGGGTCGCGGCATTAGGACGGTTGAGAACCACTGGTTTATACGAATTGAGGGACGTGAAGCTTACATTTTGTAAAGAAAAATAAGCAAATGGATTTTGTGATCCAACATCACAGCAACTGTTGTTGTGCAAGGTTGGCAGATCTGGATCTTGCTGAAATTTTCAACATTCGAATAAAGTTAACTACAGCCGTTATGAGGAATAATAAAATTTGCGCTATGGGATAATGGAAAGAAGAAAGATATTATCTAGAACATAAGGTATTGTATTGATTGCGTAACGTACGATAAAATATCAATCAGTTCTTTCTCCGAGATGCAAGCCAACACGTTACACTGAAATTGATGTGTCGGGCAGAATGGACCTTTCAGGGGAGAGAACATATGGCTTAATCCCATTAGCAGGGTCAATTCCCACAATAATTTTATTTAGAAATTAGCGTGTGGGGTGGGGAGGGGAAGTAGGTGTTACAAGCAAATAGAGGGGTCGTGTAAAATAATAGGGCTGGGGGTATAGGGGTGTGAGTGGGGGACTCTGTGGTGTGGGGTGTGGATGTGGAGGGGAGGATGTTGAAGGGAGAGATTGGGATCATCGCTTGAAGGTGGCGCTGCCCCCGTCACCAAAATTAGAAAATCCCCGCCCCCCCCCCCCCCCCCCCCGGAGGCAATGGTCTGAAAGAAACACTGAGCCTAACCTTCAGTGACGTGAGGGGTGTGTGATCAAGTACCTTATTCTGGTCTACCAAGTGACCGCATTTATCAACCACCCCCACACGCCCACAGTATCCAACCCCAACAAACAACAGCAGACATAGAGCCACAGCACGTACACCAAACAACAACTTAACTTCGCACTCCCCACACCGCCATTTTGAAATGGCTTCAGCGCGTTTCCCGGCCAACCTCTACCAAGTGCAGAAGTTAATTTTCGTTTCAGCCGCAAAGAAGGACGGGCTATAGAGGCCGTTATCCTTAAGTTTTAGACCCGGAAACTTTTAAGGGGATTGGCTCTAAAAAGATTCCACGGGGAAACTGCCCTGCTTAACATTTTAATGTCGTCTGCAGAATGGAGTTTCATTAATGGCAATGTTAACTGAATGTTACTGGTCAGAAGGTGCAGCTCCCTTATTGGCGAAATGGTCAGAAGGTGCAACTCCCTTATTGGCAAAGTGCAATTTTAACTTGGTGATTGGTCAGAAGGCGCAGCTCCCTTGTTGGCAATGTGCAATTTTAACTTGGTGATTGGTCAGAAAGTTTAAAAACACGGCGCTCACAATATAAAATCCAAATTTGGGTAGTTATTACTTTGATAAAATGTGTGAGCTTTTGGGCGTCTTCTTCTATTTATCTGGTGAGGGAGACAAATGAAATCAACTATTTTATGACGCCATGATTACAGTCCATTAGGCTCGAATGACTTAGTGTCAGCGGTAAAGATGATCAAATCTGACCCAGAAAAAGCATACGGACACAGCAAAACAATGAAAGCAATACTAATCTGTACAACGTCATACATTTTATGATCAACTTAGAATGTCTGATTAGAAATGGGGAAAGATGACATTTTAAATAGAATGTCTGATTAGAAATGGGGAAAGATGACATTTTAAATAGAATGTCTGATTAGAAATGGGGAAAGATGACATTTTTAATAGAATGTCTGATTAGAAATGGGGAAAGATGACATTTTAAATAGAATGTCTGATTAGAAATGGGGAAAGATGACATTTTAAATAGAATGTCTGATTAGAAATGGGGAAAGATGACATTTTTAATAGAATGTCTGATTAGAAATGGGGAAAGATGACATTTTAAATAGAATGTCTGATTAGAAATGGGGAAAGATGACATTTTAAATAGAATGTCTGATTAGAAATGGGGAAAGATGACATTTTAAATAGAATGTCTGATTAGAAATGGGGAAAGATGACATTTTTAATAGAATGTCTGATTAGAAATGGGGAAAGATGACATTTTAAATAGAATGTCTGATTAGAAATGGGGAAAGATGACATTTTAAATAGAATGTCTGATTAGAAATGGGGAAAGATGACATTTTAAATAGAATGTCTGATTAGAAATGGGGAAAGATGACATTTTAAATAGAATGTCTGATTAGAAATGGGGAAAGATGACATTTTAAATAGAATGTCTGATTAGAAATGGGGAAAGATGACATTTTAAATAGAATGTCTGATTAGAAATGGGGAAAGATGACATTTTAAATAGAATGTTTGATTAAAAATGGGGAAATATGACATTTTAAAGGATTGCTTGCAAAATTGCTATTGCTTGAGTGATGGATGATTCGACTATAGTTCAGACGGGAAAGTACACCCCTTCAATGTGTCATGGGTAACTGATAAAGTAATACAACTCGAATAGAAAGGTATGTCTCCAACGAGGATAGATTTATATCCTCTTGGTAGAGTCAAAACGATACCCGTACAGACGTCCAGATAATGAGTGTCCCAGTATCCTACAGAAGGCGAGCATGGGCTTTACCGAGAGTTACGCAAATCAATACTCGATTCTGACCTTTTGTTCGATCCTCGGCTCGTCGGCGCCGGAAGGCTTCAATGTCGTTTCGTTTTAACGAGATGACGTCACAGTACCTCCACGTCAGATGAAATAAATAATTAAGAGTTTGGACACGCGCACCACAACTGGGTGATGTCTTGTAGAAATATAAAATAAGTTTGTTTCGACGGCTTTTTCGCGTTTGAATTTGTGTTGCTATACCTCGCTTCTGGAACTATTCATTCTTCAGTCCGTCCATATGTTTCTCATTTTCGGAACAAACATAGACAATCATCCTACTTTTAAACTATGGAATTTACTGACGGCGTACCTAAATTATTATTTATATCGTGAGTTTTGTGTTGTATTTGCTTTTTAAACTCGAAGAGTTAACTAAATTGTCACTGTTATGTTTAGTTATAAATAATACTCGAGACGATGTGGTTCAGACAGTGATTAATTTTAATATCGATATTCACAATTTCCACAATAATAAATAATAATTCGAATCACATCACACAGACATTTCAACTCCTTTTCTACTTCCATAATATATGCTTCTTGTGCTTGAAAATGTCATTAGCAAAGTGTTGATACGTAATCAACGGTCTCTTTTCAATTCTTCAACATCATTGTCTTTTTTTAAAAAAACAATCAAACACTCTGAATGGTCGGTCCTCCCAAGTCTCAACACTCTGATTGGCCATACCCCACAAGTCCCAACACTCTGATTGGCCAGTCCTCACAAGTGCCATCACTCTGATTGGCCAGTTCTCACAAGTCCCGACACTCTTATTGGCCAGTCCTCACAAGTCCCAAGACTCTGATTGGCCAGTCCTCACAAATACCAACACTCTGATTGGCCAGTCCTCACAAGCCCCAACACTCTGAATGGCCAGTCCTCACAAGTACCAACATTGTGATTTGCCAGTCCTCACAAGTCCTATCACTCTGATCGGCCATTCCCCACAAGTCCCAACACTCTGATTGGCCAGTCCTCACAAGTCCCAACACTCTGATTGACAAGTCCTTACAAGTCCCAACACTGTGATTGGCCAGTCCTCAAAATTCCCAACACTCTGATTGGCCAGTCCTCACAAGTCCCAACACTCTGATTGGCCAGTCCTCACAAATCCCAACACTCTGATTGGCCAGTCCTCACAAATCCCATCACTCAGATTGGACAGTCCTCACAAATCCCATCACTCTGATTGGCCAGTCCTCACAAATCCCATCACTCAGATTGGCCAGTCCTCACAAATCCCGTCACTCAGATTGGCCAGTCCTCACAAATCCCATCACTCAGATTGGCCAGTCCTCACAAATCCCATCACTCAGATTGGCCAGTCCTCACAAATCCCGTCACTCAGATTGGACAGTCCTCACAAGTCCCAACACTCATTTATAATGCACAAGAAATAATAAATACATTACTTGTTTCCCATTAGAGGTTCACACATTAATAATGATATCTATGACATAAATCCATCGACTAAAAACAGTTCCTCATTTCACATTTATCAATCTCATTCGCGTCGTAAAAGTACAATTAAAATCAATCAGTGATTAAATGTGTCCAGACATAAAGAGTCACCAAATGTGTCTAGAAATAAAGAAACTTAAAATGAGTGTAGACATATATTCACCAAATGTGTCTAGAAATAGAGAGTCACCAAATGTGTCTAGAAATAAAGAGCCACCAAACTGTGTCTAGAAATAAAGAGTCACCCAAATGTGTCTAGAAATAAAGAGTCACCAAGTGTGTCAAGAAATAAGGAATCATAAAATGTGTGTAGAAATAGAGTCACCAAATATGTCTAGAAATAGAGAGTCACAAAATTTGTCTAATGGTTCGCTTCAGTATTATGTTTATACACTATTTCTTGCACTTCGCGAAACGTATCAAAATCATATGTTTATACACTATTTCTTGCACTTCGCGAAACGTATCAAAATCATATGTTTATACACTATTTCTTGCACTTCGCGAAACATGTCAAACTGACACAGGGATACACTTTTGCTCTGTGGATCTAAGCTTTCAAAATTATGATAAAACACATTAAATGAATAGTCTACTTTAGTTTTAAAACGTTTATACGTAAATTCAAACATTGTTTTTACAATCATTTTGTAAGGGTGAATAATGTCAGACGTTAGCATACAAACATCCATCTGGCTGACCGACGGTAGTAAGGTCGATGTGCATCGTAGGCTGAGAGCCACTTAACTATACCAAGAGCGGAGGAAGGGAGATTATGGGGTTTGGGGATTGTCTTTCCCCTGGGTCAGGACCAAAAATTCCACGAGCAACTGAAAAATCAGGACGCTGAAATAACAAAATTACGGATCAATCGATTTGGTTCTTTCGTTGACATGTCTGTGGCGATCGTTCGCCGTTAGAAACCATACATATAAGAGGTAGTGGTCAGGTGTTATTTTTAGAACCACGATGACGTAAACTAGGAAATAGACCTTCTCCACTCAATTGTCTAATTGGCCTTTAGTAAAACTCATTGAATCAGGCATACTTCCATCGTCTCACACACATATACATCCATACAGAACGAGAGAGAGAGAGAAGAAAGGAGAAAGTGAGAAAGAGAGACATAGACAGACACACCGAAAAGCAGAGAGACAGGCAATCAGACAGATAGACGGAGACCCCAATATTTTTAGCATGCATCCTCACAGATCATCATGTGCGGCACTGCAGAGGAAAAGATTCAGGTTTTAGCAGAGCAAGAATGTTCAACAATATTCGAGGATTTCCAAATAGGTTTTGTAAAGAACAAAAAAACACAAAAAAATCTTAATAGCTCGAAATCACAGACGTTTTTCTTATTCATTTTTGAAAGTGCGTCCGGCCCTCTTGTCATTTGAGAATGAGATAATATAGGTCAGGTCGATGAAAAACGTGGAAAACGAACGTTCTTAGTTGGATATTGGTAATTTGACGCTAACAGCATATGGATCAGAGAAGTCGATGATGGATTAGTGGAGAGATTGTTTGTTAGACGTTCAGTAATATAACTAGGTGGATGGAGGGATGGATGAGTGGCTTAGTGGATGGAAAAATAAATGGGTGGATGTATCGATTGGAGAGATGTATGCAGGTGGATGCAGGTGAATGTATGTAAACTGACATAATGAGTAGAATAGTTGATTTCATCTCTCATAAAGGGTTTGTAAAAAGTTCTCCTAAAATTAACCAAAATCTTTCTTGGCGACATATTTGACTTTTTTTTTCCTCTAGCATCCGTCCGTCACAATGTATGGTGTTTGGATGGTGTAGACTTCACAGGACAAAATCACAAGGCTTGGGATTTTCTCTCTCAGCGAACCTTATGGGCCCCAGCTAGGCCCCAGTAGCGTCAATTGTGTCAATGTAATACGCCTACTGGACTCCATGTCCAGCAGTGGCGTAGCGACGGGGGTCAAGTGGGCATCATGCTCCGGGGTTTTCGAATGGGGGGGCGCTAAAAAGGTATTGTGCCCCGTGGCGCGAGTTAAGCTCGCTACGCCACTGATTTCCAGGTATGCATTCGCTTAGATGAGTTGCCATCCACCGTTTACGATGATGTCCCATACACCAGGGTTGCTGGTGATTTTTTTTGATGAGGATTGAGCTCCAGACCACCAGCTTTTAGGATTGACTCAGTTTAGACCGCACGGCCACCCATCACTCCATACGTCATTATAACTTTGATTAAACGTCCCTTCCTTACGTCTCGCGACAATGCCGCCAAAGCCCTTAAGTACTTAACCCACCCGGGACCCGGCGATTTCTTTGTTTGGATGACGAACTGATGATGACACATTATTGCCGTCTGGCGCTTTGTCATCATTTGGTGTGAGAATTAGAATCGTCTGACTCACCCTGCTGCCAGGTGAGCTCACGTTGTCTCTCTCTCCACCCTGCTGCCAGCTGAGCTCACGTTGTCTCTCTCTCCACCCTGCTGCCAGGTGAACTCACGTTGTCCCTCTCCATCCTGCTGCCATGTTATTGCCGGTATAAATGGATTTCTAACAAATGGGTCAGCAAAGTTGGCAACGACGAGTTTTGCGTCTGATCTGATGTTACCTCCCTTTACATTCAGGCCCGATGCCTGATGTTACCTTAATTTGCTTTCAGGCCTCATGTCTGATTTTACCTCCCTTTACTTTTAGGCCTGACGTTATGCCCCTTTACTATCAGATCTAACTATTCCATTAACGGCGGAGTCTGACAAGCCAATTTTCTAGATCGTTAACAAAAAAACAACAACCAATCTCCTAACAAACGTGGAAAAAAAATATCTCCTTTAAAATCTCCTTAAAATAAAAAGTATTTATTTGGATTAATCAGGGACTAGTCTTAGTCAAGCCAGTCTGATGGTTCGCATTTGTTCGACTTCTGTCGCATCGTTATCCGTACAGAGAGCCAGCGGTTCTCAAATTATTCGACTTGGAAAATTTGGCGTGCAGGTCAGCCGTTTTATTTTAACAAATGTCAAATACAAACAAAAAAATAAAAATGCAAACCCGAGAAAAAGAAACGAACAGCGTTTTACTGCACGGCGTTTTATTATTATTTTTTTATTTTTTATTTTTTTTAAATTTGATTTGCTAGTTGCGCGTAACAAATGTTAGCCACATTGGTCAAGCTTTGATAATTAACACGATTCCACAAGCGTGAGTGGCACATTTCAAAAACATTAATTCAGAGATATTTTCACAGGTTAGAAACCTTTCATCTTTTTTTAAAAAATAAATCTATTATAAATTTATGTATATATCAGCTGAAATAAAATAAGTTACGCGTGCCAAATTTGTATTTTTCAGAGCATCCGGGCGAAAAATAAAACAATTCTTTTTTTTTTAAATTTTAAGTGAAGAGGATAAAAAAAAACGTACTTACAATACGGATGGAGAAAATAGGTTTCCTGTCAGTCCCTTCTAGAATTTTAAACTACGTTCTTATTGCCTCATTTTCTCGCTTTATGTTGTTTTTTTATTGTTGTCTTGCGTAGGAAGCCATTGAGCCGAAACGTTCATTTGATTGTTTCGTGATGTTATGCGAGATCGTGTTTTTTAAATTTCATTCAGTATCTAAGAAGCCAGAGAAAAAACAACTCTTCTGAACGTGAGAGGAGAGGACGGGAAAAAAATGACTGGTGTATCAGTGTTGGAGCCTTACAGAGGGTTAGTGATGACGTATTAATGGGCAGGTTCTCTCTCCCCCCCCCCCCCCGAGTTCATATTGGATCTAACCATACCGTGATACGATGAAGTCTGTCAGATATGCCGGGCTGAAATGAAACCACGAGTATCTTTAAACCTGTGTCAATGTGATTCTTCAAATATCGTTTGACGATTAAAAGCAGCAGCATCACAGAAATCTGTCACACAGAATACGTTTGGAGAAGATTGTTTTATTTTGAATACTTTTGGTAGATCTGAGAGAAATAGATCTGAGTGCAGATCTGAGAGGAGGGCGAAACTAAGAGGAGAAAGTTCTGAGTGGGGCGCAGATCTTAGAGAAAGCTAGGGTTTTAGAGGAAGGTAGATCTGCGAGGAAGGTAGATTTTAGAGCAGTGATTCCCAAATTGGTCTATATCGACCCCCAGGGTTCGACAACTTGCAAGGAGTCCATGTCAGCGAAAAACATTTTTGGGGGTCCATGAAATGAAAATGGAGGTCAACGACAGTGGATCTCATGTAAAGTTTGGGGAATTCTGTTTTAGTGGAAGGTAGATCTTAAAGGACGGTAGATCTTAGAGAACTGTAGATCTCAGATAAAGGTATAATTATTAGGAAGGTAGATTCGAGACGAAGGTGGATCTGAGAAGATGGTGTATTTGTGAGGAGACGAAGCCATTTTTATTTAATTTTTAAATGCTAATATAATATAACTTTCCCACTCTGTTTGCGAGGACCTGGAGGACCCAAACCCTCCTGTTCTAGCAGTCAGTCATGCAGAGCTAAGAATTTATTATTTTTCGATTATACCAGCAATTCCCTCAATTTAACCTAATACCAACGCTGGCCTCTTCACAAAACCTTCCTTCCTGACTATTCCATTTAGAACACCATTCCCGAACCGGAAGTGTTTTAGCTGATATCGGATGAAAATGGCAGTCTATTAAATTGAAAGTGTCCCATAATCCAGCGCAGGGCAATTTCACGGACGACAGGAAGAGAGAAAAAAATGTTTTGTAACACTATCGAAATTAGGTAGGAGGAGTCTAGGCCACTGGGTGAGAAGGCTGGTTTTTTAAGATTGGGGGTGGGGGGTGGGGGTGGATTTGGTTGTTGAAGATATGCAGATGTGGGTAGGGTCTGACAATTTAAGTGTAAAGGGTGAGGGTGCTCTGAAGTATAAACCTAGTTGGTGAGTGCTGTGGTAAAAAACTAGTTGATGAGTGCTGTGGTAAAAACCTAGTTGGTGAGTGCTGTGGTATAAACCTAGTTGGTGAGTGCTGTGGTAAAAACCTAGTTGGTGAGTGCTGTGGTAAAAACCTAGTTGTTGAGTGCTGTGGTATAAACCTAGTTGGTGAGTGCTGTGGTATAAGCCTAGTTGGTGAGTACTGAGGTATAAACCTAGTTGGTGAGACTGGGGTATAAACCTAGTTGGTGAGTACTGAGGTATAAACCTAGTTGGTGAGTACTGAGGTACTAGTTGGTGAGTACTGGGCTATAAACCTAATTGTTGAGACTGTGGTATAAGCCTAGTTGGTAAGTACTGGGGTATAAGCCTACTTGTTGAGACTGGGGTATAAGCCTAGTTGGTAAGTACTGGGGTATAAGTTTAGTTCGTAAGTACTGGGGTATAAATCTATTTGTTGAGTACTGGTGTATAAACCTAGTTGGTGAGTACTGGGGTATAAACCTAGTTGGTGAGTACTGGGGTATAAACCTAGTTGGTGAGTACTGGGGTATAAACCTAGTTGGTGAGTGCTGGGGTATAAACCTTGTTGTTGAGACTTGGGCATAAACCTAGTTAGTGAGTACTGGGGTATAAACCTAGTTGTTGAGACTGGGGTATAAACCTAGTTGGTAAGTACTGGGGTATAAACCTAGTTGTTGAGACTGGGGTATAAACCTAGTTGGTGGGTACTGGGGTATAAGCGTAGTTGGTAAGTACTGGGGTATAACCCTAGTTGGTGAGTATTGGCTTATAAGCCTAGTTGGTAAGAACTGGGGTATAAACCTAGTTGGTGAGTACTGGAGTGTAAGCCTAGTTGGTGAGACTGGGGTATAAGCCTATGTTGGTAAGTACTGGAGTGTAAGTCTAGTTGGTGAAAGCTGAGGCACATGCCGCATTATTTGTGCTGGGGTACCTACTTATTAAGGGTTTTAAAAGTTGTGGGGCCATGGCCTAGAAGATGTTGTGGGGGCGCACTAGCCCTGGATTGATAGTGCCCACCCTCCAAGTTGTGCGAACATTAGTTTCTAGTAAGACTTGTACGAATTGGTTATAACATTTGATGCTGCTACGAAAAGAAATGGTACCTGGTTTAAGAGTAAGAAGCGTAGCTTTTAAAAAATGCGTTTTCAAAAAAATAGAAAAAGACCATGAAATGTTCATACAGAAAACTATAACATGCGTAATCGAATACGTACATGTAATAATGCGATACGATTAAGAGTTTAACAAATAGTTAAAGATATTTGGTCGTTACAATCAGGATGCAAAAAAAAAAGAGTTGGGTGGGGGAGGTCACCTAAATCAATAACAAATAAAGATGTGTTTACACTTATGTATTCAGGATATTCCAATAAATATGAATGTCTCATACAATAAGTTCGTTTGCACCCTCCTTTGGCACAGATCTGGGCAATGCCTTTGAAGTCCCAAATAAGCTGGGGGGGTTTCGGCGTATGCTAATAACATTTATTCACCTTCGCATTCTTCGAGCATAAATATTCATAAATGTACGGGTTTCGATGCATGTAAAAAAAACAAAAAATCTATTCGATTTCCATAAATGTTACCGAGCCGCCCCCAATTGTACGCAACTGAACCAGTGGTGCCAAAATATGGGCACACGGGTGTAAATGATAGAAGTGTCCCATGAGTGGAGGACGTCTCTTACAATAACCTTTATTTAGAACGATTCCATCAGATCTATAGGGTTGCTCGAGTTAACCACAACTTGACAGCAGTGGCAGAGAGCCTCGTTTCCGGTTATGTCCATGTCACGTGATATGTGCCAAAATAAACTGTAAATGAATTCAAGCTGACATAGTTTGAATTCAGCCGAAACAGTATCATCCAATCTTCATGAACTCATCCTATCTTCTTGAACTCATCACATCTTCATGAACTCATCCTATCTTCTTGAACTCATCACATCTTCATGAACTCATCCAATCTTCATGGACTCATCATATCTTCATGAACTCATCCTATCTTCATGAACTCATCCAATCTTCATGAACTCGTCCAATCTTCATGAACTTATCCTATCTTCATCAACTCATCCAATCTTCTGTCGCTCTTTCAATGTCTACACTTTCATCTAATGTTTATTCACTCATTCAATCTTTCAATCTTTATTCATTCATCCAATCTTCTTTTCTCTCATGTCCTTATATCCTCCTGTATCTCCCATTTTTCCTTCTTCGCTCAGTAGTCATGTAATTTTTCTGTCATGTCATTATATCCTCCTGTATCTCCCATTTTTCATTCTTCGTTCAGTAGTCGTGTAATTTTTCTCTCATGTCATTATATCCTCCTGTATCTCCAATTTTACATCTTCTTTCACTCATTCAAATATTTCTTATCAAAGCTTCCTTTACCCGCTATGTCACTCATCCAATCTTCCTACACTCGCCTCCTCCTCGCGCCATAAACTGGATCCTCCGGGCTTTCTTTTTCGAGCCATTCTTTGAAAACCCATTAAAACTGTATTTGCCTGTCACAATGCTTGGGCGGGGAGGCGAGAGAGTAATTAATAAGAAAATGATTTATTTTTTCAGGAAGAAAAATCCACGTCTAAAGGATAGAATTGTGAGCATATTTTGGAGAGGAAAGATCATATGTTGGACATTGGTGGGCTTATCCTTGAGATAGACGTGGAATTAACTCGGAGTTTGTTAGGCTTATCCTGAAGATATGTGGGAGAATGTTGAAGATTGGCAGAGAGAAGATGTAACTTTTTATCCGATATGCGGATAGCTACGGGGAATCTCTTTCTGATGATGTCACAACTTAGTCAAGGAATCTCTTTCTGATGATGTCACAACTTAGTCAGGGAATCTCTTTCTGATGATGTCACAACTTAGTCGGGGAATCACTTTCTGATGATGTCACAAACTTAGTCAGGGAATCTCTTTCTGATGATGTCACAACTTAGTCAGGGGATCACTTTCTGATGATGTCACAACTTAGTCAGGGAATCTCTTTCTGATGATGTCACAACTTAGTCAGGGAATCTCTTTCTGATGATGTCACAACTTAGTCGGGGAATCACTTTCTGATGATGTCACAAACTTAGTCAGGGAATCTCTTTCTGATGATGTCACAGCTTAGTTAGGGAGTCTCTCTCTCTCTCTCTCTCCAGGCTGTTTTCAGTCATCGATGGCATCCCGGTCATTTCCATAAATACAATGTGTATTATGTGCGCAGCTAATACAGCATCAGAATATCACCACGCTGGACAGTGGCCAACATGTCAAAATATACCCCACGCAGTTAGCAAAAGTTATTATGATTACTGAATTTAATATATATTTATTGATATATTGATTTATTGATTTTTTGATTGATTTATTGCTTGTTCGGTATTTTTTCCAGGTGACTGTAACTTTTATAGATCCGGTTACAGACATTTTCATTTCATGTACAGCTTTCCACCGAGACAAATGTAGACTTCAGCCAGCTTCTATTGGCCGTCATCATGCGGCGTCCAAAAGATTGGTATGTTGTTTTTGAGCCTAGTCTACCTTCACTGCTCAGTCTTACTGTATTTTACGTCACACTAGGGCTTAACCGGGTGACATTTTTTTTACACCGGGTCCGGGTATATTGAGAATATACCCGGTGTGTCCAAGTGTCACAAAAAATAGTTAACTTCTCGTTTTCTATACCATGCAACAAAACTACTGCCCTATGTCGTAGTGAGAGTAAATTGCCTTTGTCAACCGTTTGGGTACAGAAATAGCCCACTTTTAGGAACAGGCAGTTGCCGCATCACGGAAAAGAGATGACGTTGTACAAAAACCCGTGGAAAGAGAAGATACTTTCATTCATTTTATAACAAACACTTACGAAAACAACAGTCGAAGGATAAATAGCAATATCTTCCTGTGCCTACGGAGAAGTCTCACAGGCGCACACACGCACGAAGTAAAAGGACGGCACATGACCCAGTTCTGTGTGGTTTGCAAATCCAGAAGAAAGATGTGGAAAAAAAACAGTGGCATTAATTTTTTTTTTAATCATTTCTAAAGAAAAATATCAACATATATACCAGAGTTCAGAAATTCTTTTGTTTTTCACTCAGTGCTATTAATATAAATCATATGGATTTTGGGGGGAACGTAGGCGGTTTTGAAGAGGAAGCAGGACGCACCAGAAGCAATAAATATATTAGAGATGTGCCGGCTTCAGTTTGCCAAAAACAAAATGGGTGTTGGGGGGGGTGAGATGGACCCGTAAAAGATTTTTGTTAGAATGATGAACCATCGCGCACACCGTACAAATGTTATTTACATAAAGGTGTAATGTCCCAATGATTGCTTTTATAGGTCAAAGTTCAACTCAGTACGCGATAGTGTACAAATTTGGTGAGTTGTGGACAACATAATAATTCAAACGACATTGTGCATACGATCAATAAAAATAGGTACAGGGTTGAAGGTCGTGAACTGCATAACGTGATAGGAGGGCACAACTATCATCTATAATTTATTGATGTTTGTAACCTTCTCGGTGCCTATTAACTGCCCTCTAAGGTCCTCGTGTTCGAATCTACCCATGCATTTAGGGGGGAAAAACGAATTCACTGATGAAAATCTGTAAGCCTTGAGCCCCTTAAAATTGAGGACCCTCTAGACAACTGGCCACGGATACTCTGCTTTATGAAACTTCTCAATACAAATCTGATTTTTAAAAAAAAAACAGATTACTCTATTCGTTATTCCCCGCGCTATTCAGTAACTGAAGTTGCAGGATTTAACAACTAATATGTCTTAACTTACATCGGCAGTTACGATGGCGCACACTTCCGGTCAGTTGGTTGAGTGACATTATCGGCATTACGTTATAGAACAAGACGCCAACACGGGCGCAGTCTTGAAAGGTGGCTGTTACAGCAGTGTTCGGGGGCGGCCGACCGTCCTCTGCCGGGATAGGATTAAGAATATTGATTAACTGCATCCCGACGCAGCCGTGTCAATATTGGACCCTCTCCAAAGCTCGGAGAGACTGGCTGCCAATTAAAGACCCGAGTCATATTGGCAAGTCTTCCCACTCAAGTGTCCGATGTCCCACAGTGGATATCCTCTCTATCCATCAATGTAGTTAGTCATTCCCTAATCCATGCCTTCGTCCATCTTTCTATATATTCACGTCACCCTCTCAAAAGTATCCCTCCATCCACTCATCCTAGCATTTCTCTTCTATCCCTGACATTGTCTATTCTTTCATCCAGTTTTCATCTGATCCATTCATCAACCTTTATCCAGTTTCTTCCAAAATCTGCTCTGACTTTGATTCTCTTTTTACATCAATTAGCTTTGTTGTTCGAAATGCGTATATCCACTTCAATATCCAAACATTTATCTACGTACTTTTGGGTAACCCATTCTGTTTTCAGTCCATCCCTTACATCTTTGAATTTACTTTCATATCTAAACCATTCCTTCGTTCCACCACATCATTCCATTCAAAACGGATGAAATGGGGAAGGAATTATTATTATTTTTTTTGGGGTGGTACACTCGAAATACCAAGTTATACGTTATTGTCAGACATGGCAAAAATTTACCAAAGGAAAGGGAGAAAAAACACTATAGATCAGTGGTTCCCAAACAATGCTCCGTGAAGTGCTAAGGGCTCCACGTGCACTTCTCATGGCTTCTTTGGGTGCAGGTTGAAAACTCTTAAACACTATTGACTTCTAAGACATGAGGCAGGATTGGTGGGCTCCCCATAGAAATTAATTATAAAAATGAGTCAAAAAGGGTTGGGAACCGCTGCTTGAAACTGGCGAATATGGCGACCGTGCTTGTGTCAAAGTAGCCATAGGAAAGGGGAGATAAAAGTTCTCGAGTGAAAGACATTTTCATGAAAATAAGACAACATCTAGGAGTTGTCTTCTCAGCGAAATGCTGTCGTCTGAACAATGCGTGTGACGGGGCGATAAAATCAGCTCAAGCTGACCTGAGCTCCCCCCCTCCCCTCACCCACATTCTCTACACGAACATTGGTCACATGAATTCACCCGTGTACATAAATAAGCTATATGGAAAACTTCAGTAGCTTTCCTATTAAACTTGGGTGACGTAATATTCACCGGTACAACTTGTGTAGCTCAGCATTCCCCTGTACAAATTAGGTAGTTCCGACTTATCGGTACAACTTGTGTAGCTCAGAATTTCCATATACAACTTGTGTAGCTCAGCATTCCCCCTGGTACAACTTGTGTAGCTCAGCATTCCCCCCTATGCTACTTGTGTAGCTCAGCATTCCCCCGGTACAACTTGTGTAGCTCTTCATTATTATTATTAGTTGTCTTATATAGCACGGTACCCCAGCCTAGGGCTAGGCTCACCGCGGTGTACATAAAAATATTAGCAAAAGAGACATAATCGTGACAATAACATAAAAAACATTTATGTAATAAAGAACAGCTTTATAGAGACAAAACAAAAACAATTGCATATTCACTCCATCCACCCCAGAACTTTTACATGACAAGCCATGGACGGCGGCCAGCAGCAGCGTTTATCGGTCAGAGGGGGAATCAGTCGGGGTAGTAGAGTTTAAAGAGATGTGTTTTGAGTGCAGTTTTGAAGGCCTGTGTAGTTGGTATATTGCGGATGTGTAGTGGCAGAGAATACCATTGTTTGGGGGCGCAGAAAGAGAAAGAGCGTTCACCATATATTTTAGTACGTGTCTTAGCAACGGACAGAGTACGCGTGTCTGCGGAGGAGCGAAGCTGTCGAAAAGGTGAATAGACCAGAAGAAGTTCGGTTTGATAGGAAAGGGAAGAATCTGAGAAAAAGTTATGACAGAACAGACAGCTTGTAATCAATGCGTGCCAGTATAGGAAGCCAATGAAGTGAGTGGATAAGTGGAGTGACATGATCACGTTTTTTTTTTTTGCCTTTAGAACTAGCCTAGAAGCTGAATTTTTAACCTTTTGTAGTTTTTCTATGAAGTGTTTTGGTGAGCCTGACAGAAGAGAGCTTCAATAGTCAAGACGAGATAGAACAAGAGCACAGACTAGTATTTTTGTTGCGCTAACTGAGAAGTAGTGGCGGATGGAGCTGATCTGACGGATAGCGGTGTATGCAGAACGACAAATGTGAGAGATATGTTTATCAAGAGACATGTTGTTAGAAAGAATATAACCAAGATTCCTAGCAGAGGATGTAAACTGTATGTCGGCGTTACCTACTTGAAATGAGTTGGGGAGAGTTGAGGTAGAGGATGATTTGTGATTGTGAATGAGGAGTGCTTCCGTTTTGTCATCGTTCAGCTTCAACTTGCTGATTTTCATCCAAGACTTGACATCCCCAATGCACTCCCGCAAATTGAAGACAGCGGAATCCACAAGAGAGGGATGGGTATGCTTGTATAGCTGCGTGTCATCTGCGAATGACTGGCTCTCAACAGTATCCCTCTCAAGCAAGAGGACCAGTGGCTTGGTATACAATGTGAATAGAACCGGGCCCAAAACTGACCCCTGTGGCACTCCGTACACCAAATCACCACTGCTGGAAAGACAGTCATTGATAGAGACCGCCTGCGTTCTATCTGAGAGGAACGACCTAAACCAAGAAAAAATAAACCAGAAATGCCAAAATGCATTCCCCCGTTACAACTTGTGTAGCTTATCATTCCCCCGGTAAAACTTGTGTAACTCAGCATTCCCCCGGTACAACTTGGACAATTCAATGTATACATAACGATATACTGGCACGTAACAAGAATATTGTACAAAAAATAAGGGGTGTGGTGGGGAAACATGGGTACCATGTTTTGGACTGCTCTCCTGTAGCCGTGTGTTGGTCTGCTCCCCATGGTGCCGTGTGTTGGACTGCTCCCCTGGTGCCGTATTGGACTACTCCCCTGGTGCCGTGTGTTGGACTGCTCCCCTGGAGCCGTGTGTTGGTTTGCTCTCCGGGTGCCGTGTGTTGGTCTGCTCTCCTGGTGCCGTATTGGACTGCTCCCCTGGTGCCGTGTGTTGGACTGCTCCCCTGGAGCCGTGTGTTGGGCTCCTCCCCTGGAGCCGTGTGTTGGACTGCTCCCCTGGGGCCGTGCATTGGTTTGCTTACCTGGTGCCGAGCATTGGTCAAATCCCCGATTGCCGTGCATTGGACGCAAAGGTTTTAATATGCGTTTGCGCACAAAATCTTTAAGGAGCCTTACTTCCTGCAAATAGTTACATTCTCATCACTTCATATTAAGTTCTTTCTTTCCTTAACAGAGCCACGGTCGATAAAAGCAAGATTGGACCTGTGACAAAATCCCGTCCATAATCCTTCTTCTGGCGGATACTGGGACTCTCACGTGACTTCATTAGCGCATCCTCATTGGTCACACACACCGGAAGTGGCGCTGGTCTGAGAAATAACGGCTTAGATTCCATTCTTGCCTAATTCCCGCCACCGTGTTGTTTGCAAAGCTGCTGAAACCGTCCGTTACGTTACAAACCACCCGCGTTGCTGAGATTTCATTGCGTCTCGGAGATCTCAATGAAGTGTTAGTTCTCGGTAAATAGCGAGACCAGTTTGTTTATTTTACCCGCTTTTACAATATATTTTCATTATCTTTTCTGGTCATACTTTTTACACGTTATAAAAAAAAACTGTTAGCTATTTAAAGGATGTTAAACTGTTAATTTCAGATGTGTTGGTGGTGGTGGATGCTGATCTACTTGTAATGTTCAATGTGGTCACAAAGACTTGCAAGACTTTCCCACATTTGTAAGGTCAAGGTCCATCTAATCGTCAACACATCGGCTGATACAGTCAAACCTGAAAATAATGAACCTTGATATAATGATCTCCCTGGCTTATGCGCTAGCTCATGGCAGGCATAGAACTATTTTTTTAGCAAAGGCGGAAACTGGAAATAGCACACTCCCTGCGAATAGCACGACTTCTCAGGAGAAGGTCTATTGTTATTTCCAAGGTTTCACTATAGCTTAAATTTGTTTAGTTCCATGAAAATGTTTGGTCCTCTTTTACTCAGTCTTTTAATTGTTTCCACTTTTTTTAAAAAAATATTTAGACCCGATTTTTCTTAATCTTTGAAGGAAGAAAATAACGGTACTAAGGATGAGAAAAGGATAGTTCATAACTAAGAATATAATTTATTATAATTAATGATCCCTGACCATTGAAGCAATGGACTGATAATTTTGTTTGCTTGTTTTTTTACATATATATATATATATATATATATATATATATATAACAAACAGGATTTAATACCATTTCCTGCCACATGTAGCTGTTAGCTAATGATATGTTGTTAACTTTAAAAACAACTTTGATCTGAAACGTGATTGTGCTTGTCCCGTGGTTGAGTCATTAAGCACGGACTATGTTCACAGTCTGATGTTAAGTCCCAACATTGATTACGGTCTCATGCTAGTTCCCTGCTGACCTAGTTTACCCTGGGGTTAGTGTCAGAATAGTTTTCAGTTTATCAAAAAACGTAGTTGCAAGCCTTAAAGAGTAGTTTGGTTATTGGGCTATTTTGGGGGGGGGGGGGGGGGGGAATCCACTCAACTGCATATTTAAGTTAACAAATAAATAAACAGGATATGTTTCTTAAGGATGAGAAAATGTCTTATGCAAGCAAATTGCTAGTTAAGGATTAAGTAGGCGATCCTCTAAAAGAAAAAAATATTCTGGATGGTTCATTGAGATCGAGACCGCAAGGGCCAATAACTGTTATTTTTATTCGACTGCTTACGGTGTTAACACAAAAAATGCGGTAATTGTTTACTGAAAACACACCAATTATTTACTTTTTTAAATAAAAAAAATGAACCAAACAAAGGAAAAAAACTCCCGACACCGTAGGTTATTTTAGGCTCATCGTAGTGCCGTAGTCTTATCACGAAAAACGTAATTGCTACGGCGGAGGCGCAAACAGGTCTGTTAATTGTTCCAAAATCTAGAATTAATTCAAGCTAATGAGAAACCTGTTGATGCTAATATATCTTGAGGCAGTGGAGTTTAAACAATGTTTAATGATGAACACAATCGTTCTTCCGTGTTCCGTGGAATCCACGGGTAAAAATGAAAGAGAGGAAAATCTAAAACTAAATGGAGACGCGGGGCAGACACACAAAGTGTGGGATACACCTGGAAGCAACTGGAAAGGAAAGCAAAGTACAGAGATAAATGGAAAATTCTTGTAGACGCCCTATTCCCCAGACGGGGAGGGGGAGGGGGGGGGAGGGGTAAAATGACATAAGTAATTATGTAAGTATACTCGTTCTTCGTGATAAATTATTTTTCTTCCTAGATTATAGCCTATATTGTCAGCAGGAACTTATTACCTAAATTACTAAGCACAGAAAAATACAATCCTTTTGCCAGTGTTAAACGCTTTAATAACTTGACCTACTAACGAACACTTCTAAAAAAATTAATACCATTGGACACACACATATTATTTTAAAATTTGCATTTATTTAATTCCCATGTCTTTTTTTTTTACTAGAGTTGACATGATTAAGTGAAGGTGGACGGAATGAATTACGTTTGCTTGGCATGACGGACGAAATCAGAAAGACTAGCATGGCATGACGGAGGGAATAAGTAGGATTAGCTTGGCATGACGGACGAAATCAATGAGACTAGCATGGCATGACGGACGGAATGAATGAGACTAGCTTGGCATGGCGGACGGAATGAATGAGGCTAGCTTGGCATGACAGATGGAATGAGTGAGGCTAGCAAGGCATGACAGATGAAATGAGTGAGGCTAGAGCTCTATGAAACAAGATCCGGGGAGATTAAACGGATTCGGAAGCGTTCGGGAAAGACCAACAGGAAAGGTGTCAGGGGCGGACGAATCCATCAGAGGTGTGCCCGATTTGTCTGTGATTAACCTCCCCTTTCTTCGCAACATTTCTGCAAAGTGTCGATGACATCACGAGAAGAATAGGAAGTAATTGATTTTCAAATCAATCACCATGATTTATCGATCCGGGATATTTGTCGATAAATAAAGGCCTACTTATGCCTACTGTGCTAACAGGATCAGAGGTTATTTGCAATATAGAGAACTACTAGTAACAGAATAACAAATCACCACACCCAATCATCGCAGATAACTGAGATCAGCTCGGTCAGGGTGAATTCTTTCCCTTTAGGTTGGGACCGAAAGATATAAAACATTATTTTGCTCTCCAGTCTGTACGAATTTACCCACGTGCTCCCCCTAGCGGTTACCAAATCTAAATGATCACTAATTAAGTTACTAAATTGTGTTTAAATAATTGTTTTAATTGTAAAATGTTGACTTGGTTAAAATTTGTAATTTTGTATGTACTGAAATTGAATTTATACCATGTAATAAAAAAAAATTCCTTTTATTTGAATCAGTCAAAGAATCTTATCTTATCTTATATATGTACTTTATGTTTTAAAAAGGAAAATAATTATAGGATAATGATTGGTTGAGAGAAAAGGGACAAATACACATTATGCAATTCATCATTTGGTTACCGGAAATTTGTTTTAAAGAAACTTCGTCGACAGAAAAATTGATCGACGGAAATTTTGTCGAACGGAAATTTTGTCGAATCTTTTTTTCAGATCACACGTTAAAATTTTGCATCAAATTTCTTTCAGACAAATTTCCGGATACGACATTATCGGCAATTTATATTTTAAGACCCTCCATTGCCACATTAAAAATTTATAAACGCTCTTCGATATCCCATCAATTAAATTGTTCAACTGCAATGTCATGGATCACTACATCGCCTAAGCGTGAAATTCAGAGATTTCCATTGAAACAAAGTCTTCCACAGGCCGAGATAGGAGTGTGTTGTTCTTTTAGAAGGGCCGAGGCCGAGATAGGAGTGTGTTGTTCTTTTAGAAGGGCCGAGGCCGAGATAGGAGTGTGTTCTTTTAGAAGGGCCGAGGCCGAGATAGGAGTGTGTTGTTCTTTTAGAAGGGCCGAGGCCGAGATAGGAGTGTGTTGTTCTTTTAGAAGGGCCGAGGCCGAGATAGGAGTGTGTTGTTCTTTTAGAAGGGCCGAAAAGAAAAAGTATTTAAGTGTATTTTTGCAGTTTTGAGAAAAAACGAGTCTAAAGTTTTTAAATTCTTATTTAAATACATTATTAGCTGCCCGATGTAACTCGGTATCAAACACTTATGGACATTTTTCATGAATGAAATTTTACAGGAATGATTCAGGGGAAGTACTCAAATATAATGCATGTCTTAACTCATTTTTGAAAAATTGTAACTTAAGTACTTTTTCTACTCGGCCCTTTTTTTTTATCTCTGAGTGTAGTTTATGGTAGATGTAGGTAGCATAGTTGGCTTAGTATTGGGTTAGGCTTTTGATTGTAGTGATTGTTCTTTGGATTTGGTGAATACGGGTAGCGGCGTAGGCGGGTGGGGGACAGGTTGGACGGTCATCCATACTTCTAATCCATAAGTACGTTCAATGTTTTTAAAATCCACATTGTTCTATAAACAGAATGTCATTTTTTAAAAACTCTATTTCTGCAATGCACATAAAGGGGCGCCATATTGGATTTGCATTTCTATTCTTCGACGCCATAAACGGAAGTTACGTCATTGCAGGTTTGAACAATGTTTCGGTAGAGACTGCAAGCGTATGTATGGTTTGCTGGGGGGAAAGTCACAATTTTTGCAGGGACAAAAGTAACGGGGAAAAAAGTAACGGGGAAAAAAAAGTTAAAATAAATTTAATTCAGACCCACAGATAAGTCTGGAAGTAACATATTCTTTTTGAAAATTGGTAACAATAATGAGTTTTAGAGTGATGACGTGTATTTGATTTTACAACTGCCGGGAGGGGAGCACGTTGGTAATTTCTGACAAGATTGGGGAACCAAAGTAATTTGATATCTTGATTAGATACAGATTGGGGAAAAAATGAATTTTGATATCTTGATTAGATATAGATTGGGGAACCAATGTAATTTGATATCTTGATTAGATACAGATTGGGGAAAAAATGAATTTCGATATCTTGATGAGATACAGATTGGGGAAAAATTAATTTCGATATCTTGATGAGATACAGATTGGGGAAAAATGAATTTCGATATCTTGATTAGAAACATATTGGGGAAAAATGAATTTCGATATCTTGATTAGATACAGATTGGGGAAAAATGAATTTCGATATCTTGGGTAGTTACATTTCCTAGGATCGTCAAGCTTTTATTGATTTAAGCTTTGACGCCTTTCAACGTGCACTTTAAATCACAACAAAATAAGCCGTGTATTTGTTGAATCTGTAACTTGACATCTGAGCGAAATGCTACGTCGATTAAATCTCCCCCGCCAATGCAGCAGCTCGAAGTGCTGTCAAACAAAATCATACAGCGATGTGAGAGATGAAAAAAAAATATTTTGTAAAAAAAAACAATATTATCGCCAAAGATTATTACTTAAAAAAATCTTGGAGTGTAAAAGGGGGGGGGGCGGTATCCCCGGGTGGCACTTTACCACAGCTGCGCCACTGTTTTACACCAACCTGATGGATGCCTCAGCCGTCTTCTCTCCTACAGATTCTATACCAGTCGTTTCCCTAATAGAATACTAATTACAACATCTTCTTCTCTAAAATGGACGCGTATTTGGCATATAGTTTTATGAACGCTTCCCTGGCTTTCTGTGTAACAGAGTGGTTCTCAACCTTTCAAATGATGCGACCCTTTAATACATTTCCTCACGTTGTGGTGACCCCGCAACCACAAAATTATTTTCGTTGATACTTTATAAGTGTGTTTTCAGATGGTCTTAGGCGACCCCTGTGAAAAGGTAGTGCGACAAAGGGGTCGCGACCCACAGGTTCAGAGCCGATGGTATAACAGAACCCCTACTTACCCACTTTGTAAGACTCACCACTTTCCTCCTCTAAAACGCTGATTCACTTGAATGACCAGTTGCCTTCTCTACCAGACCTTTGATTTGCTTTATTCTCATGTTTGTAAATTCACCTTCTCTACCAAACCTTTGATTTGCTTTATTCTCATGTTTTTAAATTCACCTTCTCTACCAGACCTTTGATTTGCTTTATTCTCATATTTGTAAATTTACCTTCTCCACTGAACTTCATAAACCCATTAGTATTAATAAAACAATTTTTTTTGAAATATTTATTTAAAAAAAACAACACACATTTTCAAAAATGTACTAAAGAAGTATACAATGAAGGTACCCCAAAAATTCAGCTTTGTTACAGTCAAATGAACGACCAAAAAAAAGCGTAGGGCGTCGACTTAAAAGCGTAGGGCGTCACGTGATCGCAATGTTCCCTGTTTCAGCTCAATTGAAGATCAGGTAGTGGACCAAAAATTAGATGCAGGATTTGACCACAACCAATCTATAAAAGTTCAGAGAAACCTGAGAAAAATTCCACCAACATCATTGTATTTCATGGGCGCCCGGTGCCCTTTTAAAAGTCCTATTACTTGTAACAACTCTGTATTTGTAGGAGACGTTGTTTTTTTTATTTTGTTCCGTTTTGTCAAAGTCGACACATTTTAATTTTATTTGGACATCAGAAAATGTGTCAACGTTGTGATGCAGGATTTGGCGGGCAGCGGTCATTCAAGGGTCAGTGGAGGCCACTGGTGACCTAATGATCGTGATGATTTGTAAAACAAACGGGCTTGGGTAAGCTTAGAAAGTTTCACCTCAATTGAAGAGCAGGCAGTGGGTCAAAACTGAGGTACAATATTTGACCCAGACAGACACACAGACAGATAGACAGACAAAAATCGCAAGCTAAATAAAAGCAGTTAAAATCAAATCAATAGTTCATCATAGTTTATAATTCTTGGACATTTTAAAAACTATTTCAACCAGACTTCTGCTCATAGAGAATCAAACACTATTTTTTTTATTGTTAATTAAAAACCTTATGAGATTGCTCTTTGTTCCTCGAAGAAAGACATTCGATTTTTGATTAGGGGAGAGCTATCGACTTATCTATGAGTATCATTAAAGCTGTTGTTATAAGGGATGACGTATTTTGAGACACACTTTGCCCGCCTTCCACGTGCATGACCTCTTTCAAGTCGGTCCCGTGTTGGGGCGGCTAGAAAAAATATCCCTTTGATGATACTTTTGTTTACTATCATCCGTTTCTGTGGAACATGATAGAACAATCTAGAAAATGTGGGAAACAGTAAGACTGTGTGTTCCATTTCCAGAATGATCATCTGAAACTGCCTATAAAAAGGGCTGACCGATAGAGAGGGGGAGATTTTCCTTTCCTTGATTACGAGGCATGCTGTGTGTCATTATACTTTGTTGTGTGTAGAGATTTTTATTTCCTCGTACAATTTTGTGCTCATTGTATTTTGATATACAGTACCGGTACCAGCAAATCTGTAAGTTTATAATTTCAATCATATTTCACTTGCTGTTATTATTTAATTGAAGTTCACAAATTAAAAAGTTATTAATTGTAATTAGCTCTGGCCATAATTGTCGTTTTATTTGTTATTATTTTTAACCTTTGGTATCGTCCTTTATTATGGACTGTTTTTAGAACGAGCCCTAGACAAAACAACAGAGATTAAATTCTCCATTTATAACGGTCCGTAATACTGACATCATGCTTAACGTGGATTAGTGTATGATTGGTGTAGGATTGGTGTAGGATTGGTGTAGGATTGTTGTAGGATTGGTGTATTATTAGTGTAGGATTGGTGTATTATTACTGTAGGATTGGTGTTGGATTATTGTAGGATTGGTGTAGGATTGATGTATGATTAGTGTATGATTGTTTTATTATTACTGTAGGATTGGTGTTGGATTACTGTAGGATTGGTGTAAGATTGATGTATGATTAGTGTATGATTGTTGTATTATTAGTGTAGGATTGGTGTTGGATTACTGTAGGATTAGTGTAGGATTGGTGTATTATTAGTGTATGATTGGTGTATTATTAGTGTAGGATTGGTGTAGGATTGGTGTATTATTAGTGTAGGATTAGTGTATGATTGGTGTATTTTAGTGTAGGATTGGTGTAGGATTGGTGTATTATTAGTGTATGATTGGTGTATTATTAGTGTAGGATTGGTGTAGGATTGGTAACAAACAGCTAAGGCATATAAACATGTGAGATTATCCTTAACATATTATGAATATGACCCTAGAAATGTTTAAAGGGGGGCGGGGGAGGGGGAAATGTGATTGTGTAACTAGATGAGCGTGTGGTGTGTGAAGAAAAACGGCTTAGGTGACTAACATTATGAATAGGTTTCTTAGCAATTACATATTTCAATGAGTTTTTTGGTCAAACCTGTTTTAAATAAATAATTTACCACACACACCAGACATGGCTACGTATGTCACGTGCAGCTCTACCAACAACCCAATGTCCGTGAGATTAAAATAAGTTACCCTACTACTGTGTTAAACTGTCTAAGACAGGATACACTTTACACAACGGCTGACCTACTAAAATGTTAAACTGTCTAAAACTGGTTACAGTTTACACAACGGCTGACCTACTAAAATTTTAAACTGTCTAAAACGGGTTACAGTTTACACAACGGCTGACCTACTAAAATGTTAAACTGTCTAAAACAGGTTACAGTTTACACAACGGCTGACCTACTAACATGTTAAACTGTCTAAAACAAGATACAGTTTACACAACGGCTGACCTACTAAAATGTTAAACTGTCTAAAACAGGATACAGTTTAAACATCGGCTGATCTATTAAAATCAAGCATCTATTCTTAAGACAAGCAATTTGCCCTGGATCTGTTCAAAAATAAGATATATTTTTAAATACTGAATTCCGATGAGTAGAGCAGCTGCTACTTCTGTGTTAGAAACTAACATACCGCAAGCCTTGAGGAGAACATCGGATGAATTGTAGCATGATTGTAGTGGGTTTCTCGGCATTATGAAATCTCCCCTTAGGGCCAGAAGAGCAGGAAAATGAGGGTGGGATTGGGGGGGGGGGGGTCTAGTCCTCCCCCGGCGGTAGAGTTTTCCCTCGTATGGAGGTGCCACAATTTCGGAAAAATACAAAAGCATTTTACGTTGGGGAAAAAAAAGGCCCCGTGGTGGGGGAGGGGGATTCTCAACCCACCTTGGTTCCCGCCCCCATTTAACTTTGATGTTGCATAACAAAAAGATGGTTTGAAAGTCTGTTGTCTCTACCGCCGAATGCATAAAGATATCGTAAACGAGGGAACGGAACCGTCAGAAACATTTATATTTATTTCAAATAAGTCTACCTTGTCAGTGTTATACTTTTCTTGCACTTAGCCTTGCTGCACACCATCAAATACTGAGAGAATTGTCTTGCAACATCGAAACTTTGGAGTGAATTTTTAGAAAAAATCCAACGCAGAGCGCAGAGCACTGTATTCTTGAACGGGTAAGGGGGCTATTCGGCTCCTTATTTATTCGAGATGTGTCTCCGCTCATTGAAATAGCTCCATTCCCATAGGAGCAGTGGGGAATTTTAGTTCCAATCTATATGTGTGTGATTATTCATGATTAATAGAATCCTTTCAGGAAACCCAGATCTATAAAAATGCATTATGTATTTCTCTATAAGACGTGAATTGAGACATTTACAATTAATCAGTATCAAAAACTCGTTACCGTATCAGCTATGGAACAAGAATCAACTAAAAAACTATGCCAGCTTATGAACAACTGGCGTTTGATTTTCAAAATCGCAAGGGGCAATAGCGGCGTGGGCTTTAAAAAATGAAAGATTATATCTTTCGTATGTTTTTTTATTTTTTATTTTTATGTTTTAATAGGAAATGTGTTTTTTTATTATTATTTTTTTTTTAACGGTGATTTTAGTTTAGAGCTTAGGGACACAACAAATTTTATTTCAGATATTTTTTCACTTCCTTTAGCTTAACATCTCAAAACGTCCTTAAACTTGCTCGTGTATCTACTCTTACAGCTCCATTTCAGTCAGTTCAGACCCACGTTTAAATCTTGAAACAAATCTTAGACAACTACGCCGATATCTTCAATCTCCCCCACCCCCCCCCCCAACCCCATGGATCTTTGCCGTCACTACCACTACATAATCTGTCCCCACAACAGGCCCCACAGACATCAGCCACCACACCTTGTAATTTATTTCATGCCTCACGTTCCATCTGTCCTTCATGCCCCCCCCCCCACCGACCAAATCTCTTCCAAACTCCCCCCTTTCGTCCACCCCCATCCCTTGTCAGAACTCCATCACACAAACAGGCCGGCATCAGTGATTAACTTCGTCTGTGGCTTTCTTTAATTTGGAACCTGTCATATTCTCCTGTTAGCTGACGTCTCCCAAAGCCACGCAGACTATCAGACGTTGGTCAGCCGGCCAATGCTACGTCGATTTGTCATAACGGAGAATTTTGTTCCCCGAATTGTAGACCGATACCCTGTCGTCCCCCTCTCCCCGGGGTTGGTTAATAAGAAATATATGGTAACAGTTAGTCTCATTAGATGACGGTTAAGATCATCTGTAAAAGTTAACATCATCAGTGAGCTTTAGACTTCATTGTAGCAAGTGTGCTGGGTGGCCGAGCTGTCTAAACTGACTCAATCCAAAAGGCTAGTAGTCTGGCATTCGATCCCCAGCAAAGCCAACATCCCAAGCACCGCTTTGTGGACGGGGCTCTTCTAAATGAAGGCAAACTCAGAATTCAAACCAGGAGCCATAATGATACATAAATTGAACGGGGGCCCTCAAGTAGAGCTTTTATTTAATTATTTTAATTTTAAAAAAAAAAAAATTTCATGTGTGGGGACGGGGCGTCGGTGGAGGTGGTGTTGAGATCAACGTCGATTCTGTTAAATAAAGCTAGAAAATTTCAGTCACAGCAAAATTATTCTATCCCTGAGAATGTCGGAGAGCTCATCACTTCTCGAGGCTGTTCGGACTTAATTAAAAGGAGTTACATTTCCTTGACCCGGCCTTGAACCCAATTCCTAAATTCGGAAGCTCCTGACCACTTAACAAGGACAAGCCCAAAACCTTTTAGTCGCCTGCCGCAAGACGCTGGGAGATTAACCCAGCCTCCTTCTGGACGGGGCCTGTCTTTATGTTAATGTGTTGCCTGGACGGAAGTTTCAGACAGGCTGGAGCAATGGCAGAAATAGTTGGAGCTAAAATAGACACAAGTTTTAGAAGTACATCATCTAGATTTAAGACGTGAGAATAGCTTAAATGGGTAATTGGTTTAATAAAATTCGAATTTTAATGAATTTCATATAGATATATATTATTGAATTACAATTCCAGCTTCTCCTTACTTTAACAAATTGACCCATGTAAATGTATTATTCTTTTAACTCTAACTCACAGGTTCTCAACCTGTGGGTCGCGCCCCCTTTGCGTGTCAAACGACCCTTACACAGGGGTCGCCTGAGACCATCGGAAAAAAACATATTTATGGAGTAGCAACGAAAATAATTTATGTTTGGGGTCACTTCAACTCGAGGAACTGTATTAAAGGTTCACGGCATTAGGAAGTTGATAACCACTGCTCTAACCTATAACATGCAACCAATAATCCTGGCCCCAGTCTTCATATCTCCTAGACCACATCGCCAAATGTCAGTCAGCTTGTAAATCACGATGTCTAAAAAAAGACAAATGACAGGGCCACCATTTCAAGGATGTCATAAATGTCACAGATCTTCTAGTTAGCCCCAGACATGTTTATCAGGGCAAATCATATTTTTTTATAATATTTAAAAAAATAATTTGCGGCACAGCTAAGAGAGGTCAGCAAATACCACATAGGGGTAAATCTTATTTAATTTTACACCCAATTGGATGGTCCACATGTGGATATATCGCTAGCTAAGAATCTGTCTTAAAATTGCACAAAACTAGAAAACAAGAACAATGGATGGTGTGCCAGTGGCGGAGACTAATTTATGCCTAACCCAGCGCAAGAAATGTACACATGACCACAACATGTAAGGGGAGGGAAGTAGGAAGTGTCGCTACGTTCATAATATAGACTGGCAGACGCAGTTATCGATCTTTTGTTTCGTGTTACCCCAACCGGACAGCCCGGTTTGATGTTTGGATAAGTGGGAGGGTCGGGAGACAAAGGCAGGAGTTTTTAAATTGTGTCCAGTGGTTAGGTGCTCACAACGCGTGTAAGGTCTTAGATGTGAACTGTACCAGGGTACTTGCTCACATCGTGTGTAAGGTCTTAGATGTGAAATGTACCAGGGTACTTGCTCACATCGTGTGTAATGTTTTAGATTTGAAATGTACCAGGGTACTTGCTCACATCGTGTGTAAGGTCTTAGATGTGAAATGTACCAGGGTACTTGCTCACATCGTGTGTAAGGTCTTAGATGAGAAATGTACCAGGGTCCTTGCTCACACCGTGTGTAAGGTCTTAGATGTGAAATGTACCAGGGTACTTGCTCACATCGTGTGTAAGGTCTTAGATGTGAGCTTTACCAGGGTACTTGCTCATATAGTGTTTAAGGTCTTAGATGTGAAATGTATTATATGGAATCTCTCACTTTTACTCCAGTTTTATACAACTCTCTATGTAACAGCATTCCTGAAAAACTTGATGGAAAATTTAAAAAAAAAAAAACTTTTTAATTCTCTTTCTTGCACATAAGGCCGAAGGAATATTTTACTGGGAACTAACATTGTCATGAACATATTGTGGTAACTAGTGTTGTCTTGAACATTTTAATGGACTTATGTTGTCATGAACATATTGTGGTAACTAATGTTGTCTTGAACATTTTAATGGACTTATGTTGTCATGAACATAGTGTGGCAACTAATGTTGTCTTTAACACCTTAATGGAATTATGTTGCCGTGAATATATTGGGGAAGCTCTAAATGTTGTGCGAGCTAAAAGAGGAGATTACGTTGCATCTAGTCTGGGACAAGACTCATTCTAAAACTGAAGACAAGACTGGGAAGCGCCAGATGCTAGAAGACATAAAATACAACATTGCACGTTGTGCAAATGAGCGGAAACAAAATGAATTCAAGGTTCCTGGCAATGTAAAACAAAGCAGAGGATGACCAGATAGAACATGCATGGCAAACCATAAAGACGTCCATAACATCCAAGTGCAACGTGCTATTAGGACCGGTGATTGCACAAATACAAAGATTGGCTCTCACTCAACACAAAGATTGGCTCTCACTCAACACAAAGATTGGCTCTCACTCAACACAAAGATTGGCTCTCACTCAACACAACGATTGGCTTTTACTCAAAACAAAGATTGGCTCTCACTCAACACAAAGATTGGCTCTCACGCAACACAACGATTGGTTTTTACTCAAAACAAAGATTGGCTCTCACTCAACACAAAGATTGGCTCTCACTCAACACAAGATTGGCTTTTACTCAACACAAGGATTGGCTCTCACTCAACACAAAGATTGGCTCTCACTCAACACAAAGATTGGCTCTTTCTCAACACAAATATTGGCTCTTACTCAACACAAAGATTGGCGCACACTCAACACAAAGATTGTCTCTCACTAAACACAAAGATTGGCTCTCACTCAGCACAAAGATTGGCTCTCACTCAACACAAAGCTTGACTCTCACTCAACACAACGATTGGCTCTCAGTCAACAGAAAGATTGGTTCTCACTCAACACAGGATTGAATTACACACAACACAAAGATTGTCTCTCACTAAACACAAAGATTGGCTCTCACTCAGCAAACAGATTGGCTCTTAGTTAACACAAAGATTGGCTCTTTCTTAACACAAAGAATGGCTCTCACTCAACACAAAGATTGGCTCTCACTCAACACAAAGATTGGCTCTCACTCAACACAAAGGTTGGCTCTTTCTCAACACAAATATTGGCTCTTACTCAACACAAAGTTTGACTCTCACTCAACACAAAGATTTGCTCTTTCTCAAATCAAATATTGGCTCTTACTCAACACAAAGTTTGGCTCTTACTCAACAAAACGTTTGGCTATCACTCAACACAAAGATTGGTGCTCACTCAATAAAAGATTGGCTCTCACTCAACACAAAGAATGGCTCTCACTCAACACAAAGATTTGATCTTACTCAACAAAAATATTGTCTCTTACTCAACTCAAAGGATGGCTCTCACTCAACACAACGATTGGGTCTCACTCAACACAAAGGTTGGCTCTTACTCAACACAAAGAATGGCTCTCACTCAACACAAAGATTGGCTCTCACTCAACACAAAGATTGGCTCTCACTCAACACAAAGATTGGCTCTCACTCAACACAAAGTTTGGCTCTCACTCAACACAAATTTGGCTCTCACTCAACACAAAGATTGGCTCGCACTCAATAAGTTGCAAAAAATAAACGAGAGGAAAGACATGAAGACTGCAGTAAACCATAACCGAACCATGACAGACAAAGCAAATGCACATGAGAAAGATAAATAAGCCAATGGAAAAGTAAAGAACAGTATTAAAAAGCGAAGCAGATCATGCACAGATCAAATTGCAACACTTTGCATCATGCACAGATCACATTGCAACAATTTGCATCATGCACAGATCAAATTGCAGCACTATGCATCATGCAAAGATCACATTGCAACACTTTGCATCATGCCCAGATCAAAGGGCAACACTATGCATCATGCACAGATCCCATTGCTATACTATGCAACATCACAGATCACATTGCAACACTATGCATCATTTTACAACAATCGTTTAAATGGAACTCCCAATTAAATATAAATTTCATTGACTACGAAAAGGCCTTTGATAATTTGGACCGACAAACCTTGCGAAAACATATCCGGCATTACGGGATACAAGGAACACGAGTCACGATCATTGAGAGTTCTGTTAAAGAATTGACATGCAGGGTGGTACACGAAGGATGCCTTTAAAGTGGAAACAGGAGTCAGGCAAGGATGTTTCTTTTCCCACTTCCTATTGATCCTTGTCATTGACTGCGAAAGAATCAACAGACAAAAAGAGGAACGGGATACATTGGACGCCCAGGGGAAAACTGAATGGCCTGGATTTTGCAGATGACCTTTCACTTCTGTCTCACAACCAACAACAAACGCAGGAAGAGAAGAAAGATGTAGCCACCATTTTCAGCACAGCTCGGCCTCAATATAAATAAAAGCAATAAAAACAATCACGTGGGTAAACTCAACTAACAAAGAACACACCTCCTCGACAGGCAATGCACTAGAGGATGTGAGGGCCTTAACCTACTTGACATAAATGATGGAGCCGAAGCTGATGTCAGAGTTAGATCTGGAGCGCTACGTCAGCATTTGTGCTTTTAAGGAAAATATGATATTCACGTGGGCTGACTCTGCAAAAAAAAAATATTTCAACACAAATGTCAAAACAAATGTCAAACAAATGTCAAAACAAATGTCAAAACAAATGTCAAAACAAATGTCAAAACAAATGTCAAAACAAATGTCAACACAAATGTCAAAACAAATGTCAACACAAATTTCAAAACAAATGTCAAAACAAATGTCAACACAAATGTCAAAACAGCGCTACTCTATGGAACCGAAACTTGGAGAACATCAGTGAACAATACGCAGAAAGTTAAGACCTTCAAAAAAAAATTGCTTTATTAGGATCTTGAATATCAAATGTCCAAATACCATCACCAACTAAGACTTACTAGAAGGACATACCAGGTTCCCATTGCTGAAGACATAATAAGGAAATGATGGAGGTGGATAGGCCACACTCTCCGAAAACAACCAGATAACATCACCAGACAATCCCTAACATGGAATCCACAGGGAAAAAGAAATAGAATAAGGCTTATGAATACATGGAGACACAAAAAGTATGGGATACACATGGAAGCAGCTGGAAAGAAAAAGCTAGCCAAACCAATATTGTCAAGAACATATTGTGGGATTTAAGACATTGATGTGCTCCAAAACATATTTTCAAGAACAAATTGTGGGATTTAAGACATTGATGGGCTCCAAAAAAATTTTCAAGAACAAATTGTGGGATCAAATACATTAAAGAGCTCCGAAACCTTTTACAAAAATCAATATTTCGTAAATAACCCATCAACATTAACGGTAAATATAAGTTTCCTTAAAACACCCAGTCGGACTTGAACACTCCAACAAATAATTTATGGAAACACTATAAAAGGGAGTTCAAGAATATTTTCAAAAGCTATTTGTACCCAAATCATTCTAATCCCCAGAGATTTCACTCACTTTTCAGCTGCTAAGAAACGTATCTTGCTCCGATACATCTGCATGGCTTGCCACACCTATCCCCAAGTTCCAAACATCCCCACATACGTACACCACCTAATGTTCCAGCCCAATCCATCCCCCACAAACTTACACCACCTAATGTTCCAGACCAATACATCCCCCACATACATACACCACCTAATGTTCCAGCCCAAATACATCCATCCCCCACATAAGTACACCACCTAATGTTCCAGACCAATACATCCCCCACATAAGTACACCACTTAATATTCCACACCAATACATCCCCCACATACATACACCACCTAATGTTCCAGCCCAAATACATCCATCCCCCACATAAGTACACCACCTAATGTTCCAGACCAATACATCCATCCCACACATAAGTACACCACCTAATGTTCCAGCCCAAATACATCCCCCACATAAGTACACCACCTAATGTTCCAGCCCAAATACATCCCCCACATAAGTACACCACCTAATGTTCCAGACCAATACATCCCCCACATAAGTACACCACCTAATGTTCCAGCCCAAATACATCCCCCACATAAGTACACCACCTAATGTTCCAGACCAATACATCCCCCACATACATAAACCACCGAATGTTCCAGCCCAAATACATCCATCCCCCACATAAGTACACCACCTAATGTTCCAGACCAATACATCCATCCCACACATAAGTACACCACCTAATGTTCCAGCCCAAATACATCCATCCCACACATAAGTACACCACCTAATGTTCCAGCCCAAATACATCCATCCCCCACATAAGTACACCACCTAATGTTCCAGACCAATACATCCATCCCACACATAAGTACACCACCTAATGTTCCAGCCCAAATACATCCATCCCCCACATAAGTACACCACCTAATGTTCCAGCCCAAATACATCCATCCCCCACATAAGTACACCACCTAATGTTCCAGACCAATACATCCCCCACATAAGTACACCACCTAATGTTCCAGACCAAATACATCCATCCCCCACATAAGTACACCACCTAATGTTCCAGACCAATACATCCATCCCACACATAAGTACACCACCTAATGTTCCAGCCCAAATACATCCATCCCCCACATAAGTACACCACCTAATGTTCCAGCCCAAATACATCCATCCCCCACATAAGTACACCACCTCATGTTCCAGACCAATACATCCCCCACATAAGTACACCACCTAATGTTCCAGACCAATACATCCCCCACATAAGTACACCACCTAATGTTCCAGACCAATACATCCCCCACATAAGTACACCACCTAATGTTCCAGACCAATACATCCCCCACATAAGTACACCACCTAATGTTCCAGACCAATCCATCCCCCACATAAGTACACCACCTAATGTTCCAGCCCAATACATCCCCCACATAAGTACACCACCTAATGTTCCAGCCCAATACATCCCCCACATAAGTACACCACCTCATGTTCCAGACCAATACATCCCCCACATAAGTACACCACCTAATGTTCCAGCCCAATACATCCCCCACATAAGTACACCACCTCATGTTCCAGACCAATACATCCCCCACATAAGTACACCACCTAATGTTCCAGCCCAATACATCCCCCACATAAGTACACCACCTAATGTTCCAGCCCAATACATCCCCCACATAAGTACACCACCTCATGTTCCAGACCAATACATCCCCCACATACGTACACCACCTAATGTTCCAGACCAATACATCCCCCACATAAGTACACCACCTAATGTTCCAGACCAATACATCCCCCACATAAGTACACCACCTAATGTTCCAGCCCAATACATCCCCCACATAAGTACACCACCTAATGTTCCAGCCCAAATACATCCCCCACATAAGTACACCACCTAATGTTCCAGCCCAAATACATCCCCCACATAAGTACACCACCTAATGTTCCAGACCAATCCATCCCCCACATAAGTACACCACCTAATGTTCCAGCCCAATACATCCCCCACATAAGTACACCACCTAATGTTCCAGCCCAATACATCCCCCACATAAGTACACCACCTAATGTTTCAGCCCAATACATCCCCCACATAAGTACACCACCTCATGTTCCAGACCAATACATCCCCCACATAAGTACACCACCTAATGTTCCAGCCCAATACATCCCCCACATAAGTACACCACCTAATGTTCCAGCCCAATACATTCCCCACATAAGTACACCACCTCATGTTCCAGACCAATACATCCCCCACATAAGTACACCACCTAATGTTCCAGACCAATACATCCCCCACATAAGTACACCACCTCATGTTCCAGACCAATACAGCCCCCACATAAGTACACCACCTCATGTTCCAGCCCAATACATCCCCCACATAAGTACACCACCTAATGTTCCAGCCCAAATACATCCCCCACATAAGTACACCACCTAATGTTCCAGACCAATACATCCCCCACATAAGTACACCACCTAATGTTCCAGCCAAAATACATCCATCCCCCACATATGTACACCACCTAATGTTCCAGCCCAATACATCCCCCACATAAGTACACCACCTAATGTTCCAGCCCAATACATCCCCCACATAAGTACACCACCTAATGTTCCAGCCCAAATACATCCCCCACATAAGTACACCACCTAATGTTCCAGCCCAAATACATCCCCCACATAAGTACACCACCTAATGTTCCAGACCAATCCATCCCCCACATAAGTACACCACCTAATGTTCCAGCCCAATACATCCCCCACATAAGTACACCACCTAATGTTCCAGCCCAATACATCCCCCACATAAGTACACCACCTAATGTTCCAGCCCAATACATCCCCCACATAAGTACACCACCTCATGTTCCAGACCAATACATCCCCCACATAAGTACACCACCTAATGTTCCAGCCCAATACATCCCCCACATAAGTACACCACCTAATGTTCCAGCCCAATACATTCCCCACATAAGTACACCACCTAATGTTCCAGCCCAAATACATCCCCCACATAAGTACACCACCTAATGTTCCAGCCCAATACATCCCCCACATAAGTACACCACCTAATGTTCCAGACCAATACATCCCCCACATAAGTACACCACATAATGTTCCAGACCAATACATCCCCCACATAAGTACACCACATAATGTTCTTGATATCAAGAAGATACACCCACAGAAAAGAACATCTCTAACAATATTGGACATTTATTTAATAGTATTAGCTTCAAACCCAAATGAGAATCATTCCCACAAAAAGGGGAAGTAATTCCAAAATAAAAATACTCATGCAGCGGTTCTAAAACTAGAGGAGGAAAATTAATCAAGACTTCGCCAGTGATCAATGTCAAATATTGATTTCTTCATTTGGGATTCCCCCAAAAAAACTGAAATGAAATTTTCTCAGAGATAATGCAGCGAGTTCAAGGGGTTCTCAAACACTCACTAAAATTGTGACCTTATGGTGATAGCACGAAAAGTAATCCTTCTAGAAAAATATGTGTTCTTCCTCTTATAAAATGTTTCCATGTGTGCCCCGTCGTTTTCTAATACAAATAATTATAATAATCTCCTTATTAGATGGACTTTAAAACCAAGTACTTTTTTAAAGAATGGTACCTTGACGAAAGCACTCGAGAACCCTTCGATGATCGGGGAACGAGCGCTAAAATAAAAGGCACCGGGGCCGTTACGTGATTTCAAATATTTTTTGTGCGTGCGCGCGCTATGCTAATTTAAGTTTCCATTGAACTGAAGCTGGGAAATAACTTGACAATGAAATCAGGGACGCTGGAGAATAGAGCACGTCAAGTGCATTGGAAAAGGAACGGCTCAAGACACGAGGGGGCTCGTCTGTATGTAAGTGGATGAAACCGATGGGGTCGTTCTGTGGAGGTTCGGTGTGGTTTATGAACCTTGTGAATGAAGTGTGAATGTCTTAAGAATCTCGTGGGTATTTCTTTTTAAATAGTTAAAAATTGCTGTTCTTCTGTGGAAGTTTTAATGCCTCAAGACCCACTTAACTGCTACGTTTATTTTGCGTTTCCTTTGGTGTAATGCCCAACCCTAATGGCTTTCCTGGGACATTTTGATTGCGAAGTATCTTTTCGCGGGCCGAATGTCATAGCAAGAGCCGTGTTGAGGCTTGGGCACCCTGTGGAGTTGCTCAGCGCCTCGCGCTTCATGTAGTTTAATGGTACCAAATTGCTCATATTGATGAGTACTGAAAGATCTTTAGACAAATTAATTTGATGTCAACGGTTAGTAGGAACCTCGTGTCCCATGTTTTGGGAAAGGTGTTTATAGATTTTAAAATCAATCATTTTTTTTTTTTTAAACTAGTTTTCGCAAAATTCATCAATTTTATTTTTTATTTTGATCAGGGATATAGGTATACAATTATTATATGAAAGTTCAACTACAGACTTATGTTATTTAATGAAAAACTGAAACTAGGATTTTCAAGACAAAAAAATATTAACGATGAATATAAAAGAAAACCACCAAAAATCCATTTTTATCCATAAAAGTATCTTATCTGACATATATATATATACATAACGCACAATTAAACATTGACTCAACGCTCAGTTAATCATTGATCCAACGGACAATTAAATATCGACCCAATGCACACATGTCTGAACAGTAGGACGAGAAGACAGAAGGCTAAAGCTCCATTGGATGCAAGTATATTTAATGGTGTGTCATGACGTTAACGACGAATAGAGGAACATTTTTATGACATAGCTGATATGTTTGATGTTGTTCCACATTAGTATGACCCTTGCGTGTCGGATTAGAAAACACAGGAAGTATACTTAAATATGTTGACCATGAAACACGCTACATCCCAATGAACATGTCGGATTATATATTAACGTAGTGTGAGGGCTCGTTTTTTTTTTTGTCTAAGATATCATAAGCACAATTACTTTACAGGCTTTTTAAAAATGTACATTTATACTTATTTGCGACCAGTTGTAGGACGTGTGGACATCATGATAGGATGAAGCCAAGTGGACAAGACTCTTTGAACCATAGGAACAATTCTGATGAGTTGAAACGAGCAGACAATTTAAAATTTAAGACTGCGTTCTTCGCCAGTGGATTACATGGCGAGTAAATGGTTAAGTGGTGGATGATATGGTGAGTGAAAGGCTAGACGTTATTGTTGATGTAGTCGTGTCCCAACCAGATGTTCAGTCATGTTCAGATGTTCAGTCATGTTGCCTCTTTCATTATTTAGATGTCAATCGGCAGCTCCATTATGACCTGGTCTAACATGAAAAGTTTTTTAAAGTATTTTTCTGCTATACATTATACGCCTACGCTACCCCCTTTTCGCGCCCCTCAACTACAATTTTTTTTCTAAACATGACCTTAAATTATATACCAAATCTAAATGATCACTAATTAAATCATCATTGGGAGTAAAGAAGTTTATTGACGGCTGATTTCTAGGCTAGAGAAATACTTTATGTGTCATGTGTTTTTAAATTGTTAAATGTTGGGCCTGCCCTACAACTTTTCGCACCGCTAAATTATTTTTTTTCTCTAAAAATTATGAAAACTTAATCTTAAATTTACATAAAAACTTTATATACAATTTTAAATAAAATTTAATATTAACGGAATCTGATTTACTGATATCTTATTTTAAAATTTAACCAACCTTTTTCCTTTGTTTTCTGCTATATTATTGGAACATCGTAAATCAAAGAATTCTTAAACGTTTTTTACGTCTGTAACAGCCTTGAATGTCTTTTTACAGAAATTGTATTAATCTCTAATACACCCTCTTTACTTTTCGCAAAGTAAATACACAAATATATTTTCATTGTTAGAAAGAAAATCTTAACCCATCTCTGTTTTTCAAATACATTTTTTTACGTGTGTAAAATGATTGGGTGTCTTTGTTCATGGGTATATTCATGATGTAAATGTACCCACGTTTTGTTAACGCTGTTTATTTTCTTAATCGGTGAACATTTGTTTATTTGTAAAAATAGAATGTGCGATCTCTTTTTCACAACTGTAATATCATAGGGTTTATAGATATTGTCATCCACGTAAAAATGTACACATCCCATTTCCTACCTCTGATATGTATGTACCTAAGAAGGTTAACTATTTATGAAATCCATTCCTTTATTCTGAGGCGTACCTTGTGCTGCCTGGGGAAAAAAAAGAAAGTATCGAACCCCACCCCACCACACCCTTCCCTCCAGATTAATTTATTAAAATCCTCCACGGGATTGTAGCCATCTACGCACGCTATCACACATTTTGTGCACTTCATTTGTTTTGTTCTTATTTGGATGAGTGATAAGTGCATTAGTGAATGCTTTTTGGCTATGGAGTTTCAATGCTCTGGTTGAGTTAAGCAGCAATTTCTTATTTTAAGTATATTTAAAGGTCAAGTATTTATTACTTTATAAATTTAATGAAAATATATTTTTGGAATGAAAAAAGTAAAAACTTATTAAACGAATGTTAAAAGTGCACAGTTAATTTTTGTGTGTTTTATTTACAATTTAAAAGCAATCAATTATATTTAAAAATTCTCATTTCAAGACAGGGAAAAATACATTATCAGTCTTGTCACGCGTGGTTATTAAATCAAATAAACTTAAAGCGTTGGTTAAAATAAGCAATTCGCCGGGTAACCAAGCGGTTTGAAATGGGTCAATCCCAAACTTGTGGAACTAGAGTTGAATCCCCAGCACAAGCCAAGACCAGCAAAAACAACACCAGCACCTGGAGTTAAATCCCCAGCACAAGCCACGACCAGCAAAAACAACACCAGCACCTGGAGTTTAATCCCCAGCACAAGCCAAGACCAGCAAAAACAACACTAGCACCTGGAGTTAAATCCCAGCAAAAGCCAAGACCAGCAAAAACAACACCAGCACCTGGAGTTGAATCCCAGCAAAAGCCAACACCAGCAAAAACAACACCAGCACCTGGAGTTAAATCCCAGCAAAAGCCAAGACCAGCAAAAAAACACTAGCACATGGAGCTAAATCCCAGCAAAAGCCAAGACCAGCAAAAACAACACCAGCACCTGGAGTTGAATCCCAGCAAAAGCCAAGACCAGCATAAACAACACCAGCACCTGGAGTTGAATCCCAGCAAAAGCCAAGACCACCAAAAACAACACCAGCACCTGGAGTTTAATCCCGGCAAAAACAACACCAGCACCTGGAGTTAAATCCCGGCAAAAACAACACCAGCACCTGGAGTTGAATCCCAGCAAAAACAACACCAGCACCTGGAGTTGAATCCCAGCAAAAACAACACCAGCACCTGGAGTTGAATCCCAGCAAAAACAACACCAGCACCTGGAGTTGAATCCCAGCAAAAACAACACCAGCACCTGGAGTTGAATCCCAGCAAAAACAACACCAGCACCTGGAGTTAAATCCCGGCAAAAACAACACCAGCACCTGGAGTTAAATCCCGGCAAAAACAACACCAGCACCTGGAGTTGAATCCCAGCAAAAACAACACCAGCACCTGGAGTTGAATCCCGGCAAAAACAACACCAGCACCTGGAGTTGAATCCCAGCAAAAACAACACCAGCACTCTGGGTGGATGGGACCTGTTACCTTTGGACGTAAACTCATCGATGTAAGGCAAACTCTGAAATAAAACACTATGACATTAGCACAATGAAAACGCCGACGATGAACGAATAAGAATGCAGTGAAAATCAAGAAAGGCTGCCGATCATCTACTACTACTACTACTTCCTGGTCTATTTCAGCGTTGATTGAGTCTTGCCATCGGAACAAATGGGCAAAAACAAGAGAGTGAGGCTGACGAATTGATAAACTCTCCCCCATTTTAAACTAAATTCAGCTCAAGTCAATGCTATATTACCCCCTTTGAATCCTTGGTCGTCTTCGCACGCGAGGGACGAACAATAATTACTGTTATTTTTTAACACTTAAGTTGATTATATATCCTTAATCTTTATTATATATCACTAATGTTAATTATATACCATTAATCACTATTAAAAATCACTATTGTTGATTATATATCACTAATGTTGATTAAATGTCACTAATGTTGATTAGATATGACTAATGTTGATTATAAATCACTATTGTTGATTATATATCACTATTGTTGATTATATATCACTAATGTTGATTAAATATCACTAATGTTGATTATAAATCACTATTGTTTATTACATATCACTATTGTTGACTAATATCACTAATGTTGATTAAATATCACTAATGTTGATTATACATCACTGATCTTGATTATATATCACTTATGTTGTTATTATATCGGCAATTTTGTTATAATTTTGCTCACGCTCTGTTGCTGTACATGGTGGAGATGGAACTATCATAACATTGTAGAGATCGTCTTACATAAACCGATTGACATTGTTACTAGGGATTGTCAATATGGATTGTTCACATGGATTGTTCATATGGGTTGTAACGATGGATTGTTACTATGGATTGTTAATATGGATTGTTACTATGGATTGTTAATATGGATTGTTACTATGATGTTCACGGGTAGATTATATTTATGTTACAATGATTTTGCTCTATGGTGATACTTGACCAGATGAAATTATTATGGTACCGTACTCATGATGTTATTATTATTATGGTTGTCACGACCTGAAAAGAGAGAGGGGGTGGGGGTTATATAATTGATAGAATGTGTAATATTCTTACAAAAGACTTACCATTGACGGCAGCGGTGTTGACAGCAGCAGCAATATAAAGAACCATGCTGATGAGGTGAGCACGCCTTAAGTGTGATCTGCCACGTTGAAGTAAGTACTCCATAACTAGGGCGTGACCAAAAAAAACTAGACGTAGGGATGTATGTATGTGACAAGTGCAGTCGTACTAAGTGATGTCACTTTGGACAGCCTCTTGGCATTTCTGGGGATAACGAGAAAAGAAGCAGATGAATGGTGGAACAAAGTAGATTAGTAGAGGACCAAAGTAGATTAGTGGAGGAACAAAAAAGATAAGTGGAGAAACAAAGTAGATTAGTAGAGGAACAAAGTAGATTAGTGGAGGAACAAAGTAGATTAGTAAAGGAACAGATTAGATTAGTGGAGGAACAAAGTAGATTAGTTGAGGAACAAAGTAGATTAATGGAGGACAAATTAGATTAGTGGAGAAAGAAATTAGGTTAGTGGAGGAACAAAGATGGTAGTGGGGGAGCAAATAAGATTAGTAGACGAACACAGATGAATAGGGGAGGAACAAGGTAGATTAGTGGAGGAAAAAGTAGATTAGTGGGGGACAAAGTATATAGGGGATGAACTAAGTAGATTAGTGGATGAACTAAGTAGATTAGTGGATGAATTAAGTAGATTAGTGGATGAACAGGATAGATTAGTGGAGAAACAAATTAAATAGTGGAAAAGAACGGTTTAGAGAAAGAGGAAAAAACAGATTTTAACGGTGAACAAAGAATTGGAGAAATCGATAAGAGTAAAAAAATAGATTAGTTTAAAAATAATAGAATAGAAGAAAGCAAAGAAAATTATTAGAAATAGCAGATGAAGAATAAATAGAATTGAGGAAAACATAATATCGATTAGCGAATAAGAACTAAATAAGAAGACAACAAGTAGAATAATGTATAAGGAGATAAGAAGAGTACTGTTACATCAAGGTAACTTTCAAACATTAAGATGTCTAGGAATGAGTAGATAAGGAGATTACTAATACATCAAGGTAACTTTCAAACATTAGGATATCTATGAATGAGTAGATACGGAGATTACTGATACATCAAGGTAACTTTTAAACATTTAGATGTCTAGGAATGAGTAGATAAGGAGATTACTAATACATCAAGGTAACTTTCAAACATTAAGATGTCTATGAATGAGTAGATAAGGAGATTGCTGGTACATCAAGGTAACTTGCAAACATTTAGATGTCTAGGAATGAGTAGATAAGGAGAGTACTGGTACATCAAGGTAACTTTTAAACATTTAGATTTCTAGGAATGAAGCTCTTGGTAATAATTGTTAAGTGACATTGTCACCCTATATTATGTAGGTCATGGAATCCATGGCTCCGAGTTTTTGCATTTGTCTCCATAGACAAGAGGTCAGTTACTATTTTAATTAGTTTTTTCTTCTCCTCCGCCCTTGTAAAAAAAAGAGGGTAATCTAATGGAAATCGAACAGTTATTGGGTGACGATTTATCATTCCAAAAATCTAGTTTTGGGTCAAGGACACCAAATGACTCTCCCACACCCTATTGGGGTAAATCAACTGTCAGATAAATAGTCACGGACGTTTGGGGGAGGGGCGGGCTTAGAGGTATCGATTTTAATACAATTAAGGATATCGAAAGAGGTAATCGCTAATTTAAGGTTGAGTGGCAATTTAGCAAAAAAAGGAAACTGGAGATCGATGCTTAGTTGTTGATTTTGGCCACATTATACTCGATTACTAGGCCATTTCACTGCAAGGCAAGGAAGGGTTACTTGCGTCATACTAACTACTCTACTAGGCTCAAAGCAGTTGTTAAAATTTATTTCATAGTTTGACTTTGAGGGCGTGCAATGTGACTAAACCATTTATTGGAACAAAAACATTCTTTAAAAGCCCTTGTAACGATTTAAGCGAGTTATGAATAAGAGATGGTTTGTTTGGATGTAATCATTAAATGTATAGTGTCTCTAAGAGATAGTTTGTTTGGATGTAATGATTTAGATAGCTTACTTGGATTTGGATGTACTGTTTTTACCTCTAGACTTTGTCTCGGGGGTTTCACTCGTTAATGATGTCGTATTTTTTGTTTGACATGTCCCAATTAAACGTGTTCTCGTTCTCTCTCTCTCTCTCTCTCTTTCCTCTCTCTCTCTCTCTCTCTTTCTCTCTACCCCCAGCTGCCCACTTACGCCATCACTTTGGCGTATAAGAAGTTGACAGGTCCCTCCGTTGAAACAATGGCACCTTCCCTAGAAACATTGGTGGACATACCTTCCCTAGAAACATTGACGGACATACCTTCCCTGGAAATATTGGTGGACATACCTTCCTTAGAAACATTGTTGGACATACCTTCCCTAGAAAATTGACGGACATACCTTCCTTAGAAACATTGGTGGACATACCCTCCCAGAAACATTGACGGACATACATTCCCTAGAAACATTGGTGGACATACCTTCCCTGAAAACATTGGTGGACATACCTTCCCTAGAAACTAGCCCCGACTACAATATAGACTTGTCACGCCCACAACGCTGTTCAGCCTTAGCTCTGGTGAATTGTGTGATAAGACCGATTCCATCAGCTTTAACATTAATCATTTATTGCTGTTGTCCCCAGTGGGGCACGCTTTCACGCGAATGGCCTAAAAACGTAAGCAATCTCTAATTAACCTTTCATCTCTAAAAGGGCGTCAACTCTGATGCTAACCAGGATTATCTTGTCTTGACACTTTTTGACATTTTTTATTTACTCTCATAAAGTGACTTATAAAGTGAATCGTTTAAGTTTATCAACCAAAGTTTTATATTCAAAGTAGGGTTTAATGTTTTTTTGTTGTTGTTCAAAGTATTCTAAGAATTTAATCTGCTGTAAAGAACAAGGTTGTCCTAAAGAAATGTGACCTTATTAGTATCTAAGGCTTTTACTAAGACCCTTACTGCAATCTAAGACATATACTACAACCTAATATCCTTACTACAACCTGGTCCTAACTGCGACCTAATATCTGTACAACGATCTAAGGTCTTAACTATGACCTAATATCTCTACTACAACCTAAGGTCTTAACTATGACCTAATATATTTACTACAAACTAGGGTCCTTAATATGACCTAATATCTTTACTACAACCTAATGTCATAACTATGGCCTAATATCTTTACTGCAATCAAGATCTTAACTACAAACCAAGATCTTAACTACAAACCAAGATCTTAACTACAAATCAAGATCTTAACTACAAACTAAGATCTTAACTATGACCTAAAACTTTTAACTACTAGCGAAGATCTTAAATATTCTCAACTACGACCAAAGACCTTTTCTAAGACCTTCACTGGGATCTAAACTATTTCTAAGACATTAACTACAATCTAAGACCTATATATCACAACCTGAAACATTTTATCCAAATCTAATGCAGTGACTGGCTACCTCTCTGTACCAAAACCCTTGAACAGCTACCGTATAATGCTACCATTGAACTTACACGAAGAAGCATTACATCCAGAGTAAGGGGGAAGCTTAAAAGATCACACAACTGAACGATACACGTTTCAAGTACAAAGTCTTTATGTTAAATTTCATATTGCTTACACTTGAACCCAGTCCTCCCCATAATACATTGAACTAATACTGCCTTGGGCTCAGTCTTTTGGGGTCAAATGAACACTGTTAACACGAAAACACACCAAATAGTTCACGAGTACCGTTCAGTTCCTAAGAAACATTTACAAATAGCCGCCAAATGGGTCATATGATATGTTTACAAATAGCCACCATATGGGTCATATGATATATTTACAAATAGCCACCATATGGGTCATAAGATACATTTACAAATAACCACCATATGGGTCATATGATATATTTACAAATAGCCACCATATGGGTCATATGATATATTTACAAATAGCCACCATATGAGCCATAAGATACATTTACAAATAGCCACCATATGAGCCATAAGATACATTTACAAATAGCCACCATATGGGTCATATGATATATTTACAAATAGCCACCATATGGATCATAAGATATATTGTCAAATAGCCACCATATTATTCATAAGATACATTTACAAATAGCCACCATATGATTCATAAGATACATTTACAAATAACCACCATATGGGCCATAAGATACATTTACAAATAGCCACCATATGATTCATAAGATACATTTACAAATAGACACTTATGATTCGTACAAAGACGATGACTTTTTTAAAATTCATTAGGTTAACTTCACTTTTGTTCGTGGGTGGCTGGTTGACTGACTGGTTGGTGTTGCAAAAATCTTCAAATGGCTAAATGACCCCCCTTCCCGTCCAGCTATCGAGCTGAAACTTGGCTATAGACTCGTTGCCGATGAAATCAGGTTCTTTTAAATTTTCAGCCCCCCCCAACCCCCCAAAAATCAGTTTTTCCTGCTTTTCAAGACAAAGCTGAAATAAAATTTCCCAAAATAATTGCGCGCCAAATGAGATTCTGTAAAAAAACAATATCGCAAGTGCGTTTGGTGTGTAATATTTTCTTTTTTTATTCTAAAATTGTTGGTGAAATAAATCTGAAATTTAAAAGCGGGCGGGTCATTAGAATATGAATATAGTTCAGTGGCGGGAAAAGAAATGTGCGTTTGCGAGCCTGGGATTCTTATCAAGTGCAATTCTTGAATGCTTGTTTTGTCAAATTTTCATTCCCCCCCCCCCCCAAACAACCAAACCCCCCCCCCCTTATTGCTCGATATTCCACTTTATAAAGGATTTATGAGAAAAACTATGTCTTTGGAGTTGTTTAATTTATTGGTTAAAATAGTTTACACACAAGAAGTCTGTACTTCTTGGGGTGAGTTTGCTTTAAGATGTGAACATCTGTTCTTCTTAAATGATTGATTACAAATGTATTTTACAAACAATTCGAATCATTTAACCTTCAATTCATTTTGAAGCATTTCATTTTCAGTCTTTTTTTTTGACATAATTAATCTTGAGTCCCATTTGATACTATTAATCTTCAGTGCCATTTGAAAAAATATCTTCAGTGCCATTTGAAAAAATTAATTTCCAGTGCCATTTGACACAATTAATCTTCAGTGACATTTGAAACAAATAATTTTCCGTGCGATTTGACAGAATTAATGTTCAGTGCCATTTGACAAGATTATTCTTCAGTGCCATTTGACATAATTAATTTTCGGTGCCATTTGACAAAATTAATCTTCAGTGTCATTTGACAAAATTAATTTTCAGTGCCATTTGACAGAATTAATCTTCATTGCCATTTGACCGAGAATTAATCTTCATTCTGATATGACACAATCTTAAGTGCCCTTTGATACAGTACATTATTTACAAGGTTAGCGCAGTTCCGTTTATGTGTCGCCTTGTCAGCAGTCTATATTTCAGTGAAGGGTGAAAAATGGCTTAAAACATAATGGCTGTCCAGCTCCCCTAGTGGCTGACCAGCGTTCCAGGCTAAGCCTTTACTAAAATAAAATTATTTACACTGTCTGTAGCTCACCACTGCATTATGGCAGGTGTTTAATAAACGGTCACTAACTCTTCACCAACCCGTATACATCGCGAGTGTATTCTCTTAGTAAAGGGAGACTCTGAGAGCCTAAATGTGGGGAGACCCTGACAGCCTAAATGCAGGGAGACCCTGAGATCCTAAATGCGGGGAGACCCTGAGAGCCTCAATGCGAGGAGACCCTGTGAGCCTAAATGCGGGGAGACCCTGTGAGCCTAAATGCTGGATGACCAAGAGAGCCTAAATGCGGGGAGACCCTGTGAGCCTAAATGCTGGAAGACCAAGAGAGCCTAAATGCGGGGAGACCAAGAGAGCCTAAATGCGGGGAGACCAAGAGAGCCTAAATGCGAGGAGACAAAGAGAGCCTAAATGCGGGGAGACCCTGTGAGCCTAAATGCGGGGAGTCCCTGTGGGACTAAATGTAAAAGTTTTGTTTGTAGCAAAAGTTTTCAACAAAACTTTAAAAAAATACGTACTTTACTTAATTCGGCAATACATGTATTTACTTAAACCATATTAACGCTACAGTTTTTTTACAGTAGTATCATGATGGGGCAATAAGACCTAGTACCTTACTTCTGCATCGCTCAGATATACTTACTGTGTGGTGGGCTTAGTAGAGTGATACGATCTTACTGTACGGTGGTCTCAGTAGAGTTATACGATCTAACTGTGCGGTGGTCTCAATAGAGTGATACGATCTTACAGTACGGTGGTCTCGGTAGAGTGATACGATCTTACTGTGTGGTGGGTTCAGTAGAGTGATACGATCTTACTGTGTGGTGGGTTCAGTAGAGTGATACGAAGTGCTAAATGAATGATTTAAGGCAAATTTACAACACTCTTAAATAAACACTTTTAAAAATGTGGATGATATTTCTTTGCTTTGAGTAGAGCAAGACAGAGCTTCTTAAGCCCTCTCCACAGTGCATGATAACAACATGACATTTTATTCTCAAGCTGAAATGAATACTATTTCCTAAGCTTTGGATTCAACCGAATATATCTGCAACTGAAAATGGATTTATCACCCAATTTAAAATTTTAATTTAAAAAATTTCCTGAGATCGTGCGGACAGATTTTACGTACGGTACTGTATTCAAATGCTCACAATATATTTTAAGCAGTAGCGTAACTAGGTGGAGCGGGCGAAATTGCACCGGGTGACACCCTCGGGTCACTAGATCAGGTTGCCACCAAAACAAAGGTGTCACCACACAGCGCAGGGTGTCACCAGAGCAAGGTGTCAAGACACAGGGCAGGGTGTCACAAGAACAAGCTGTCACGACACAGAGCAGGGTGCCACCAGAACAAGCTGTCACGACACAGAGCAGGGTGCCACCAGAACAAGGTGTCACGACAGAGAGCAGGCTGCCACCAGAACAAGCTGTCACGACACAGAGCAGGGTGCCACCAGAACAAGGTGTCACGACACAGAACAGGGTGCAATTAGAGTAGGTTAAAAGGAGAAAAGGCTGCCACCAAGTCAGGGTGTCACCACAGCGAGAAAGACAGTGAGATCCATTGGAAAAGTCTAAAAAGTGGGGAGAGGGACACTCTGAGTTTACCACCCTGGGTAGCCCTATTGACGCCACTGATTTATCTACTAACTACTAATACACTGCCATGAAGACCTAGTAGTGCTAATTTAAGCAGTTCGTACCGTGATGACCACCTCTGACAAGGCGTTGTCTTCTACTCTACAAATTTAAAAATAAATTCATTCTTTTTTGAAAAAACCGACATTGATAACGATCAATAACATTTGTTATCACCAGGTCAAATACGTGTTATGATTTCATTTCGTCCTTCTGCGTCCAGTGCAAGTGTGGACAAACATGGCGGCGTCTCATCTTTAAAGGGAATTCAAATGCTTATGGATATATATATATATATATATTGATTATTGATTTTTGCCTTGCTAAGTAAATATGTCTTGTAGTTTTTAGCCCATTGTAATGATTGAAAAACTGATAGACTGATTGTCTGTCAGATTGACTCATTCGTAACTCTTTGTCAAGATCGATAAAGACACGGCACTAATAACGATAAAAAAAAATTATGTTCAAATTTTATATAATTTTGATTTGAAATATATTTTCTGTTTTAATCCACCACCATCCCCTTAGGTAGTCCCAGCGCCCCCTTCATCTACTGTGCATTTGACAGCTCCCCATGTGCCATCACACCATCCCCTGGTGGGAAGGGGCGGTACCATCCACTTTGAGAACCACCGTTATAGATTGATTCGTTTAAACTTGGCAGTTCTTTTTAATTTATCCAACCTCTTATGGAAATCATGCAGAGCACAACTAGAGGAGGAAGCAGAAGAGGAAGACAGAGAAAAAGATGGGAAGATAGCATCAAAGAGTGGACGGGATTAAAACTAGGCGATGCTATGCGTCGTGCCGAAGACCGAGAGGAATGGAGAAGGATAGTTTTCATGTCATCTGTGGCGCCCCAACGGTCCAAGGACTAAGGGACATGATGATGATGATGATGCTGAACCTCTTATATAATCACGAGTCTTTGTAGGAAATAAATGCCAGGCTATTGCAATGGATTTTTCTGAAACATTTACTAGAATTCACGGGCACAACTCTTTTAAAATCGCGACACAAATCGTAATGTTATCGTCCAGCCTGTACGAAACGTATAAATGCATTTTACGCTTGCGCACAGGGAGATCAAATCCCCCGTACCTTTCTCAGGAGACTTGAACCACAACCCAGTTGACCACTCGCGCCGCTCCCATCGACCAGCGGAGCCATTAACTCCAAAGTGTCTTAATTTAACACCGACGATGGCGCCACCGGGCGGCCTCGGTTTAAACCAAGCGATAAAATGGATTGAACGTTGTTGAATATTTTATAACGTCCCGTATGACGAAGTCTCGGTGTCTGGTAGCATTCCCCCAAACCCCCTCTCTCTCCCCCAACCTTCATTTTAAAAGGACCTCTCTGCCTAAGCTTCGATCACGTGACAATAACTTTTAAAAAAATGAATCATGAGCTGAAAGAAGCAACAATAGAAATCTAGGTGACGTCATTTATAAAATATCTAGTCTAGCGGCTCTCAACCTTTGTAATACCGCGACCCGTTAATACAGTTCCTTGCGTTGTGACGACCCCCAACCACACAATTATTTCCGTTGCTACTTCATTACTGTAAAGTATATGTGTTTTCCGATGGTCTTGGCGACCCTTGTGAAAGGGTCGTTAGACTCCCAAAGGGGTCTCGACCCACAGGTTGAGAACCGCGGATCTAGTCTATACTTGGCTCTCTTGAGTCGCATGGCTTTTAAATGTTTTTCATCTTTGTTTCTTTTTTTTTTTTTGGGTTGTTTTCTTTTTTTTGACAATCTAAAGCCCTCAATTCTTTCGAGTTTGACATTTACCTAAGTATGTTAAATATTGACGTTGTGCTGGACAAAATATTAAGCTCTAACTTTTGCTTCCTAGAGCTCACAGAAAACAGGTTGCCACACTTGATTTCTCTTCATCTTTATAATGAATTTGTAACTGACAATATGGTAGATTAGGTTATCTTCCGGACACATCTTACAGTCGTGTGTCCTTTTTTTTCTGAAGATTTCTAATTTTCACTTATTGATTATAAGGGTATCCATGATAAGGGTATATGATAAGGGTATCCATGATAAGGGTATCCATGATAAGGGTATCCATGATAAGGGCATCCATGATATGGAGCATCCATGTGACGCAGAATCGGAACATCCTGAGGCCTGGGATGTTCTTACATCAAACCATTTTGGCTCATGTCAACTAAACTTCACCGAAAATAGTCGAAAAGCTGGCATTCCTTTAGTTAAAGCGTCTCTGGACTTCTGGATCCAACTCGGAAACACAAAACTCCAACTCCTAAATACCTGTCTCCACTGACCTGCATGATAGTATCACGTATACCTTCCTGATTGGTCACACACACACGCAGTTTCCGATGCAAAAAGATCTTTACAAGAGCAATCGATCTTCAGGACACACAGATATAAAACAAAAACCGCTTTCATAAATAACATGTAGAGGAATGAATTCAGACTGATTGATTTCCCTATTTCAATCTCCCAACCAGCTCCAACAGTTTGGGAACCTTTGTGGATGCCTCTATTGTAAAAGGTCAGCATTTGAGTCATCTTAAAGTAAGCAGTGAGTTGAGGGGAAAAGGTGGGGGTGCAATAGACTGGATAGTTTCCACTCGTCTGGAATGTTTTCGTAAAGACGCCCTCATGTAAATTTGAATCTTACGTGTCATTAAAAATGTATCAATTGATTATTTGGGGGGGGGGGGGGGGGTTGTCTTCTGCTAGAAGCGGTTCTTTACTATGAGATGCCACATATTTGTGTCTATGTGGTCGATTTGTGAGATTCCCTGTTGAGTACCAGCTTATGGAGAAACATTTTCTTTTGTCTTAGTTTTTGGCTGAGATTATCATGTGTTGAGGATACAGTCGGGGCTTGGGTGGCGGAGATGTGGCATGGTGCGTGCGCGCTGTACTATTGATAGTGTTCTCTCAAATGTCTTCCCCCAAGCGACCTTTCCCTTATGTGTATTAGTGTATGGCATCCTTCCGTCTTCACGAGACGATGGAGTAGCTATATTGTAGTCCTACACTTCGACGAGTGGCTCACTAGGCCAATCCTGGAATGACAATCTCGTCTTCATTTCACGCAGGAGAATGATGATTCCTGGTTAATTTTGGCCTTCCGTGCTGTTCTTTTTCTTGCAAGGGCTTCGTTCCGCACATCTGTATTAGTGTTACAGGGCATTTCTCGGGTCAGCTCAGGACGTAGCTCCACACAACGGAGAGCGTGCGTCGTCAGCTTAAATTTTTGTGTCCTTAGAAATCATGACCGAAGTAAGCAGTCAGCAGCTGCTACAAGGCAGTGGCACCCGGATACATGATCCAGCACATGGATTCATGTGGATGGCACCCTGACACACGATCCAGCACATCGATTCATGTGAAAGACACAGTGAGACATGATCCAGCACATGGATTCATGTTGATGGTACCCTGGCAGATGATCCAGCACATGGATTTATGTGGATGGCACCCTGGGACATGATCCAGCTCATGGATTCAAATTGATGGAGCCCTGTCATATCCGGCTCATGGACTCATGTGGATGGAATCATATCACTTGCCATAGTGTTGGATTCAAGGTATGTCGTCTTAAAGCACAGGTACTCTGTGCAACTGACCACTCGCTCTTCTAGTGCATCATGGTACACACAGTGTTAATGATTGCTAATTATGGAAAGATTATGAAAATGAAAAAAAATGATCGAGATTAACCGAAATAAGTTGATTGAAAAATGCATTAGTGTTGCATTTCTCGGGATTTTGTCTTTTTATGATCATAGATGGCATTTCACAGGATCTTGTCTTTTAATGGTTAAGGGTGGCATTTTACGGGATATTGTCTTTTAATAATTCCGTGTGGCATTTCAGGGGATCTTGTCTTTTAATGATTTAGGATGACATTTCACAGGATCTTCTTCTATATTTTGATGGCCCACGATCAATGAATTGATCATTCTGGCTCCTATGTGTCTGAAAGGTTCGCGATGTAACTGTGCATGGTTTTGAAAGGGATACTTCACTGGTTGCAAGGGCTACTCAGCCTTAATAACCCAGGGTGACATTTCACGGGATCTTGTTTTTTTTTTTAATGATCCAAGGTGACGGAACATCTTTTTTGACAAATTAAACAATGAATGAAGTGGTTTAATCAAATAAATTGCTTTAATTAAATGAAAACCAAAAGAGACGACATAATGCTATTTAGTTGAAACTAAAAATAAAGGATTTCTATAAATGCAACCTGTTCAAAGGAAGACAAATGTCCACAAACATATCTTCTAATGCTCTACCGATTATGTAGAGGATGATGGAAAATAAAAAATATGGCTTCGTGGAAAGTTAAACTGCAATTTGAATTTATTAAAATAGTTCATTGAAGGGACTCGTCGAAGGGGCCCCTCCCCCATGGCCCATGAGCCTTAAGCTACCTCAATTTCTTCCGCCACCCCGTCCTTATATTGTTGTTAAGTAGTATAACGTGTTATGCTTATATCATATATTATTGATTGATGAAATATGGAACTGGTATCATTTTCAGACTCTGCCCCGGCTCGCAGCTAATTCTAGGCACGGCCTTGCCTAGGGACCACTGTTGCTACTAAGACAGCCCCGCCTAGGGACCACTGTTACTTCTAAGGCAGCCCCGCATAGGAACCACTGTTGCTGTTAAGACAGCCCCGCCTAAGGACCACTGTTACTTCTAAGGCAGCCCCGCCTAGGGACCACTGTTGCTGCTAAGACAGCCCCGCCTAGGGACCACTGTTGCTGCTAAGACAGCCCCGCCTAGGGACCACTGTTGCTGTTAAGATGGCCCCGCCTAGGGACCACTGTTGCTTCAAATTTCTTTTTGAACGCATTATTTCGTTTTTCATTATAGTATAGTGCGTTCAAAAAGAAATTTGACGAAAATTTTAACGTGTGAACTGAAAAAAAGATTCGACCAAATTTCCGTTCGATCACATTTCCGTCGATCAATTTTCCGTCGACGAAATTTCTTTCGATCAAATTTCCGTTAACCACTAAACACTGACTTAACCTCTGACAACCCCATGAGCAATTACACCCGGAACAATAGCAAATGCTTCACTGTGCATCGGAGTAACACAGTGCCACATAAACAATCATTCTTCCCGCGCACAATAATCGCTTGGAACCACCTGGACAATACCACCGTGAACTCGACATCTATCGAAAGCTTCCAGGCTGCCCTGGCATCTTCTAGGAGCCGTTAGGATGGCAGCATCGCTTCCCTAACCGTTGCACATATGGATGCAGCAACGTACCCTATCAGAACCAGAAATTTGTTTAAATCTTTCTTTTTTTTAATGACGCGGTGCCATGACAAAACCAAGTCAAACCGACAAGTTCTCAAATGACGAGAAATTGTGCAACAACGAATTAAAATCGCACGAATTTACAATTTTTCCTGTGATGAAAAAATAATATATTTAAAAGATTGAAATAAAAGCCCAAATTAGTACACACGAGATCGATTGAGCCGAAGATCGATACATTTGTTGCCACGGTAAACAATAAGCATTGTGTTCGACCTACTGTAGGGAAATGCTGTGTTGGACTGCGTCGTGTGCTAAGTGATGTGCTTTCTCGTGCGCTGTTTAATATGCTCTTCGATGTGATGTGGGATGTGCTAAGAGATGTGCTAGGTTACGTGCTGTGTGACGTGCTTGGTAAGTATTTTCGATGTACTGCGTGACGTGCTGTGTCATCTGTTGTCTGATGTTCTGAGTGTTGTGCTGTGCCATGTGTTGTCTGATGTGCTGAGTGTTGTGCTGAGTGTTGTGCTGCGTGACGTTCTGTGTGACGTGCTGTGCAATGCGTTGTCTTATGTGCTGAGTGTAGTGCTGTGCCATGTGTTGTCTGGTGTGCTGAATGACGTGCTGTGGGACGTTCTGTGCAATGGGCTGTGTGCTACGCTGATGTGCGGTAGCATTGCTGTATGATGCGCTGAGTGATGTGATGTGTGATATGATGAGTCTTGTTCTTCTTGACGTGCTGTGTATGAGTGATGTAACGTACTGTGTGGGGTATTTCTGTCGTGTTTTGTGGTTCACTCTAAGAATTACATCAGATTTTCTCAAAATGTTATCCCCTTTAATACATCAGCGCTTAACGGACTAAAACTCCTGCTGTCTTCAATGGTGAGACAAGCTCCGTGATTCTGACACACGGGATCCTGATCACGTGATTCTGACACACGGGATCCTGGTCACGTGATTCTGACACACGGGATCCTGGTCACGTGATTCTGACACACGGGATCCTGGTCACGTGATTCTGACACGCGGGATCCTGGTCGCGTGATTCTGACACACGGGATCCTGGTCACGTGATTCTGACACACGGGATCCTGGTCACGTGATTCTGACACACGGGATCGTGGTCACGTGATTCTGACAAACGGGATCCTGGTCACGTGATTCTGACACACAGGATCCTGGTCACGTCATTCTGACACACGGGATCCTGGTCACGTGATTCTGACACACGGGATCCTGGTCACGTGATTCTGACACACGGGATCCGGGTCAAAATAATATAAACCTCAAAAGTTATTTAGTTAGATAATTCCAGATTTACATGTCGGATTTGATGTTTATTTTTTTTTTCCAAATATACATACTAATCAGACAGAAGAATGATGACTTCCTAGGTAATGCAGACACAGTGATGTTGTCTACATACTAATCAGACAGAAGAATGATGGCTTCCTAGGTAATGCAGACACAGTGATGTTGTCTACATACTAATCAGACAGAAGTATGATGGCTTCCTAGGTAATGCAGACACAGTGATATTGTCTACATACTAATCAGACAGAAGAATGATGGCTTCCTAGGTAATGCAGACACAGTGATATTGTCTACATACTAATCAGACAGAAGAATGATGGCGTCCTAGGTAATGGAGACACAAGTGATGTTGTCGTCTTAACTAATCCAGAAACAAAAAAGTTGAAACCCAATTTAAACAGGGCGCAAGAAAGTTGTCTCCCCCTATTTCTCCACCACTAACATCTACCTGACACGTCACCAGCATGGGGCTGTAGTCAAACAGCTCCTGAGAGTAACCTCAGCTTCACTCCCAAATGATCACGGCCAACACGTGACACCAGTCCTATGTAATTGTATGCGCGACACACTGGACCTCACCCCCAATGATCATGGCCATCGTGTGAGACGAACATTACGTAATATGTGTGCCGCTAATAATCCACATGGGATGAATTTTATGTTCTCATTCTCTTGTAAAACCTTTTCTCAGCCCCCTCCTCGTTACGACCAATTACTTTTCCTCTCTTCCGCCCCACTTTTCCTGTATTAAATCTATCATTTATGTTCTTCCTCTTGCTGTCCTATTCCTCTTGCTGTCCTATCCCTCTTGCTGTCCTATTCCTCTTGCTGTCCTATTCCTCTTGCTGTCCTATTCCTCTTGCTGTCCTATTCCTCTTGCTGTCCTCTCGGATACTACATTGGAGCTAAGTGTTTCTTTTTAGTATAGGTTGTTTGTTCCCTGAAGGCTACTTGCCGACACGTTCGTTGCTTTGTTGCGTCCTTTTTTTCTTAATTTGTTTCACTCGTTTCCTTTGACCTAACCTGATTGAAGTCTCTCCCGCTTAATACCGCTGTAAAAACTCTGAAGTCTGAAGTCATATGTCTGTAACAACTCAGAGGTCATATGTCTGTAACAACTCTGAAGTCATATGTCTGTAACAACTCTAAAGTCATATGTCTTAAACAACTTTGAAGTCATATGTCTGTGACAGCTCTGAAGTCATATTTCTGTAACTACTTTGAAGTCATATGTCTGTAACAACTCTGAAGTCATATATCTGTAACAACTCTGAAGTCATATGTCTGTAACAACTCTGAAGTCATATGTCTGTGACAGCTCTAAGGTTCTGAGGGACAATTACTTTGTACTTTTTAGTACATTGTTGGAAAAGTACTTTTAAAAAAAAATTATGTTTATATTTATTGTTTTATTTTGTACTATTTTAGTCTTGGAAGATGTAATAAGGGATCAGGATGATTGTTTTATTTTGTACTATTTTAGTCTTGGAAGATGTAATAAGGGATCAGGATGATTGTTTTATTTTGTACTATTTTAGTCTTGGAAGATGTAATAAGGGATCAGGATGATTGTTTTATTTTGTACTATTTTAGCATTGGAAGATGTAATAAGGGATCAGGAAGTGGGTTGAAACATATAACTCAAAAATCACGAGGCGCCCATGAAATACAAACACTTGAAAATGTCAGTAGGGAACTTTCTGTTGTAAAAATGTTGATGAATGTTCTAAGGAACGAGGAACCATGCATAATGAAACGCCCTGCTGAAAGCCCCGATGTCCCTATCACTTACCGTTCCTGGGATATCCATCCCGCAAGGTCCATTAATGTTCAGTGGAGGTCAAATGGTGACCTACTAATCATGAAGGGTAGAATTGGTTATGGGTGATGGGTTAGTGAACAAAATTTAAACACAACCCGAGAACAGGATGTGGGTCAGCAATTGAGAAAACAAACGAAATGTTGGTTGGGGGGGGGGGGGGTAGGGGCACTGTGTGAGACGACTGTGAATTTAAAAATAGAATTCTGATTTCTTGATAAAAAGGTTCGCCAAAACATAATTTTATTGGGCTGCCTGTGATACTAAATAAATGTTAACTTGTTTTGCGGACCAAGCGAAGGTCCATGGTGCTTCTCAAGAAGACATCTGGATTTTAAATTATTAGGTCCATGACGCTCCTGAAGAAGACATTTGGATTTTAAATAATAAAAAAAGCAATATGTGCGCCTCGTCGTTTGGTGTATCCGTCAGTTGACACACTGATTTGAAATTAACATAAAAGTGAGTGTTGTGAATTTGTTACATGTTGCTGAACAACAAAACATACGTTTCAGATAATCGGTCAATGCGCTCACTCGAAGTAACACTAGTTCCATCCGAGATGTGGCTGTGTAGATTCGAGAACAGTTGCTGGTGGTACGCACTAAAGAAAGATGTGCGTGCACTCGAGACAGACTTTGAACACTTGACATAGACCTGTGTCTGGTCGATATTGACTTTTCTTTGACTTTAAAGGCCTAACCACGACTATGTCAAGGCTAACTGAATGTTTCAGAAGGAAAAAAACGACTAACGTCATTTTCAAACACAATCGGGTGTTTTCCCCATTTTTTTAAAATTGATTTGTTATATTTTTAATATATATATTATGACACCGCGACTGTGTGAGTAACGGTTGAATTTGGGTTGGGTAATCTCCTGCTTGACTTGGGTTGGGTAATCTCCTACTTGACTTGGGTTGGGTAATCTCCTGCTTGACTTGGGTTGGGTAATCTCCTACTTGACTTGGGTTGGGTAATCTCCTACTTGACTTGGGTTGGGTAATCTCCTACTTGAATTTGGGTTGGGTAATCTCCTACTTGACTTGGGTTGGGTAATCTCCTACTTGAATTTGGGTTGGGTAATCTCCTACTTGACGCATTAACTTCAGATCTAATGCTGATTTTTTTAAAAAGAATTTTGTTAAAAAAATATTTTCTGACAAAAAAATAATTATAATAGATCGGGGGACATAAACTAAAAAATATTAATAATAATAATAAAGTTGTGTTGAAAGAATTTCATATTCCTTTAATCACGGGAGCGGGAGCAAGGTTTTTAAAAAAAAGTTGTTTTTCAATATCTCTTAGACCAGTGGTTCTCAACCTTCTTAATGCCACGACCTTTTAATACAGTTCCTCATGTTGTGGCGACCCCCAACCACAAAATTACATTCTTTGCTACTTCATAACTGTGGAGCATAATTGTTTTTCTGTGGTCTCAGGCGACCCATGTGGAAGGGTCGTTCGGCCCCCTAAGGTGTCGCGACCCACAGGTTGAGAAACGCTGTCTTAGACTTCATCTTTTTCTTATTCATTTTTTTACCCCGTCTGGGTCAAAGGCTGTCCACAAGAATTTTCAATCCATCACGGTCCTGTGCTTCCTTTTTGAATTGCTTCCAGGTGTAACCCATACTTAGCGTGTCTGCCTCTAGCTCGTGTCTACGTGTATTCTTTAGCCTTCCTCTCTTGCTTTTTCCCTGAGGATTCCATGTTAAGGATTGTCTAGTGATGCCATCTGGGGGTTTGGAGAGAATGCCCTATCCACCTTCATCTTTTTCTTTATGATGTTTTCATCAATGAGCGTCTGTTATGTTCTCTCCAGTAGAACTTTGTGATGCTATTTCGCCATTTGATGTTCAGGATCTTCCTAAGGCAAGTTTTTATGAAGGTCTGCACTTTCTGCGTACTGCTCGCTGTTGTTTTCCAAGTTTTCCCTCCATACAGTAGGAATGTTTTGATTTTTTTAAAGGTTCTGACTTTGGTTCGCGTTTTCAGCTCCTTTGAGTCCCATATTTTCTTTAATAGCACAAATGCTGACATAGTTTTTCTAATTTTAACCCTTACATCCGTTTCGGATTCGCCACTGATGTCGATGGTGCTGCCTAAGAACTTGTTTCAGTGCCTTTCCTGCCAGAGATATATGCTCTTGGTTGGCTGAGTTTATCTTCATGATCTTCGTCTTGCTTTTAATTATATTGCGTCCGAGTTGTGCTGAAATGGTGGCTATAGTATGTCTTTTCTCTTTTCCTGCATTTGTTGCTGGTTGTGGGGCAGAAGTGCAATGTTTTCTGCAAAGTCCCCTTTCATTATTATCTTGATGATGTATCCTTTTTTTCAATATTTTGAAACTTTCTCTTCTTCCGATATCTTTTCAAACAGAGGGTGCAGCGTGTTGACTACTGTATCTGAATCTGCTCTCATCTCTTAGATTTACCATCATAATGACCCCATATAAGCTTAATTTTAAGAGTTACAGTAGAATAACGTCATCTTCTCATTGCCATGTGTCTGCAAGACAACAGTTACCATTGTGTCTCGTCTAGTGTCTTCCATTGTTTTCAATTTTTACAATGAAATAAACATGATTCATCGCCAATGGTAGGAAAGAAAAAACCACACACTATGTAAAACAACTGATTGCAAAAGTGAACCCAGCCGAAAGAAACAGTGACCTTTACAAAATGATGAGACAATGATGAGTTACAGTCCATTTGCCTGTCCAGGCAATTCCAACAAATTAGTCGGCCCAATACTAATACTTGACCTTTTCGTTTAAGTTTAAAGGTTAAGAATATACACGGCCCATTCTTTTCTTAGTTGTGTAAATGGTGAAAAGCAAAATACATTAACTGTGATGGACTTTCATAGGTCGCCTTCATTTCCTTAGATTTGTTTATGTTTGTTACATACAGCCTTATTGTGGTAATGCGATGTTGTTTGTGAAACGTGACGAGATGTTGTCTGTCACAAGTGGTGTGATGTCGGTAATTATGAACGATGTTGTCAAATGTGTTTTGGATAGAGGTGTTCCTGGGCTTGTGTAGGGTCAAAGAAACGCATCTCGGGCCATGGAAGTGTCTGGATCCGGAGATCCGGTTCGTCCAAAGAAAACATGTGGAAAAAAAAGGGGTGGGGTGGGGGGGATTTAATGACATGGCGCGTGTTGCTTGTATTCCATCGGGAATTCGCCGAGACATAGCATTAGTCAAAAGATGGACGCAACACGGTGCGGCCCTGCACGGGGACGTGCGGCGCTGTTACTGAGCGCCCATTCAGACATGTCTCTGCTCTTACAAAAGGGATATGGCCCTGTCTGTCGAGTTTTCCAGACTGCTCTCAAAGGTCCTTATGTTGCCAACTTGACTCCCCGTGATAGTAAATACCACTGAGTCGGCGCCTCTGCTAGTTACCGTATGGTATCTCATTTCCCCTGTAATGAAATTTAATTCATTCACGCGGTCTTATAATCTCACGAAGATTCAATAAGATGGACATATTATAATTTTAATAGCCTAAAAATTATACGTTCATTAGCAGAAATACGTGAACTAAAAGTTGACAATAAACGATTTATCAATCTTCTTTCGGGGTGTCAATTTAAATATCTTATTTCTTTTGTTTCCCTCCTTGTGAAAAAAAAAACTCTCATTGTTTAAATCAAGTTGACCACAATGTTCTAAATTATTGGTTCTCAACCTTCTTAATGCCGCGACCCTTAATACAGTTCCTCATTTTATGGAACCCCCAAATCTAAACGAATTATTTTCGTTGCTACTTCATAAATATGTGTTTTCGGATGGACATAGGCGACCCCTGTGTAAAGTCATTCGACCCCTAATAGGGTCGCGACCCATGGGATGAGAACCGCTGTCCTAAATTATTTTCTTTTACACAAACTAGGAATGAAATGTCATCTAACTCATCCCATTATTTAACTGTGCGTATAGGTGTTACGCTGTATCCATCTAAATAACATATATATTAGTGTATAAATAGTTACTGAATTATTTTTTTTCTACAATAGCATTCAGATCGTTTCATATTTTTAAAAAGAATTTCTTTTCTGGTGAGAATTGTTTATCCCTTGAGTCTCATGACATCACAGAGCGCGGGGAAAAATAATGCGTTTTCTTTCTCTGACCAGCCCTAGGGTGAGTCACACAGACGGACATACGTGAACTGATGCTGTCGCAAACAATGTATCTGATCATGTCATTAACGTAGTTTTCTAAGTATCAATCCGTCATCACACCCTTACATCTTCCAGTCACCAGATTAAGTGACATTACCCTAGATATGATCTATTGAATAGACAACAGCTGAGAGGTAACCACAAGATTTTACTCACCAAAATCCGATTTTGAACTAGACGCTTTAGAAATCCTCCCCTTTTTTTGGAAATATTGCAAGAATTACGTCATTATATAGGACCAACGTCCTTGACACGAGTCCAGCAGAAGTAGGAGCTAAATTTATGGTTTTCTTGGATTTCAAGTAACAACAACTGCCCGCTATTACTCACCCTCGTTTTCACGCGGTCTCGTCTGGAAAATAAACAAAATCGAAGTGAGTCTTTCCAAGCTTGTGTTCCAGTGGGGACGGACAGGGATGTGTGTGTGTGTGTTTGTCCGTGTAGGGTGTGTGTGTGTGGAGGGTGTGTGTGGCCTGGGACGGTGTGTGTGAGTACGTGACAGAGGGGCAGTAAAAGCTGTGCCAGATCGATACCTCACCATGTCGTCTGTCTAGCATTGCTTCATTCCTGTACTCTAGCAGTGAAATGTGCCAATCAGAATCGATATAATATGAGAATCACAAATCGTATGTCCCAGGTGTTTTTGTATGTTCAAAAGCCAAAATAAGAATTTGAAAATAGAATTCTCCAATTTATTTGTGTGTTTGTTTCTTTTTTAGTTTAATTGTGTTGTGTTCTTTTGATGTATCGATTCTTTCTTTAAATAGGGTAAAGTTTTATGTTGTATTCGATACTGATTATGTCCTAGGCCCAAAACGACCATGCGTTATGTCTATCTCTTGTTGCCTTCTCGCCCCCGTGGGCCGGTTCTAAGTTTGGTTGTAAAGCAATTTTGGCCAGTCTTACAACTAATGGAGGCGAGTTGACCCACTGGGTTAGATCAGTTGAACGGTGTGCTGTGACATCGCGTTATTTTGATTCCCGTCGACTGCTTCAAAGGGTTAACCGAAACATCCGTACGATTGTTCGGACTGCAGTAGAAGAAGGGACATAAATTCTAAAGCCATCCACATTTTTAGCATTTACTTCGGTAGTTCACGTCGATGATATACAACTTCTATGTTCAGAACTGAACTTTCAAACTGCAAGTGTCTAAGCGAGCTGGTGATGTGAGAGTCCCTTCCTCACATTTCAATACAGTTACACGTATTGCCAAATACGCCTACGTATTTGAAGTGCTGTGATCCTATTGGATAATGTCTCATGTTACTGAATATATTTATTTAATTTCAATATTGCCTAACCCTTTTTTTTAAATATTGAAATTTCAAAAATAATAATAATGAAACAATTCTTCTGCTTCGTGCATTGTTTTAAGTCAGTGTTCGGCAACCTGCGGCTCTTTCAATGAATAAATGCGGCTCTTTCAATGAATTAATGCGGCTCATTCAATGAATAAATGCGGCTCTTTCAATGAATAAATGCGGCTCTTTCAATGAATAAATGCGGCTCTTTCAATGAATAAATGCGGCTCATTCAATGAATAAATGCGGCTCTTTCAATGAATAAATGCGGCGCTTTCAATGAATAAATGCGGCTCTTTTCATTATAATTTTTTTTTAAATATCAATAGTTCAAAAATCTGCCTCTTGCCTTCGGCTCCCAATATATTTCTTAGCAGGTATTATTTATAAAATGTGCTTCTTAGCTTTAAAAAGAAAAGCTTGTCGAACACTGTGCTAAGTAAAAGAGATTTCAATCTCTGTAGTAACTGCTAACAATTGTTTCTAGACTTCACATACCTACAGCAACAAATGTATTATTATTACAAATTGTTTAGTAGGGTGCCATTTCATAATGATGGATTTTAAAAAAGGGGGGGTGTAGGCTGGGGTGGAATTGGACGCCCTCATAGATTGTCATATTCGCGTTTTCAAAAACCATTGTTTAGAGGGAAGCCTGGAAACAGACAGCAAAAATCGATAAACGGCAACCGGGTGGTAAGAAATTATGCCTGTTAAAAGATCAATACCATTGGAAAAACAGTAGGGCCATTGTTCTTTAAGCAATAAAACACGTAAATATTTAAACTAAAAGATTGTTGGGTGGGGGGGGGGGGGGCAACGATCGAGATATGTGAGAGATCTTGTTGGACATCGGAGTCGATGTACGTATGTCAATGCTTCGTTTTCTTGCTAAATTACTGGGGGGAAAAGTGTATTATGGGGTGAACTGCGTTAAGGTTGAAGCAATAGGAAATCAAAACACATGGTATAGGTAACCTGGAAAAAAAGACGAAACAAACATCGGAGGTTTCGGCAGGAAGCCTTCTTTGGCTAACAGTACGAGTAAGAATAAATGAATGCTAATAATTAAAAACTTTTTTAAAAAAATTGTATTAGGTAGTGTTTCCGAGACTGGCAAAATGTTCATGGTTTGACTATTTTTGACTGATACGCGCATTTATTTGTTTACATACGTGACAAGTCTAAGAGTTTCTTGTGCAGTGTTCACCAGGTGAACGGCTGGGTAAAAACAATACTGGGAATACGTAGGACGGGTTGACACTGTCACTCAACGTATCGTGGTTGACCGCGTCTGATTCATGGAGTGAACGGATGGGTGGGTTCAGGTCTACTTTTTTTAGTTTTCTGCCAAGGTAAAGAGTTAAGTCACTTTAACAGGGATTTGAAACAAAAAATAATCCTCGAAAAACTTGAGTGGTTGTCATCAAGGGACCTTATACTGAGCGACTGTTGTTGTTGTTTTGATGCTACGAAGTGGTGTTAGTTATTTTTATTTGTTATGCCTTTGACGCCGTCTGTGGCATGGGCTGTCTACAATAATTTTCCAATCATCACGATCCTGTGCTTTTCTTTCCAGTGTTTTCCAGGTTGTATCCCATTCTTAGTATATCTCCCTCTAGATCGCGTTTCCATCTATTCTTAGGCCTTCCACTCTTTCTTTTTCACTGTCGATTCCATGTTTGGTATCTGAGAAAACTTCAAAAAGAATACACTGCAACACAACAAATGGTGACACAAGTAAAAATGAGAAAGAAAAAACTCAGCTGTGGAAAGTTAGAACGTATGATAAATTTAATTGTTTGTTTCATTTTACCGTTCAGTGCAGCCGTTTGTGAATAAAAATGTAGATAGGCCTACTGTTGGATTCTAGCGATGTAGATAGGCCTATGGTTAGATTCTAGAGATGCAGATAGGCCTATGGTTAGATTCTAGAGATGTAGATAGGCCTAAGGTTAGATTCTAGAGATGCAGATAGGCCTAAGGTTAGATTCTAGAGATGTAGATAGGCCTATGGTTAGATTCTAGAGATGTTGATAGGCCTATGGTTAGATTCTAGAGATGTAGATAGGCCTATGGTTAGATTCTAGAGATGTAGATAGGCCTAAGGTTAGATTCTAGAGAAGCAGATAGGCCTATGGTTAGATTCTAGAGATGTAGATAGGCCTAAGGTTAGATTCTGGAGATGTAGATAGGCCTATGGTTAGATTCTAGAGATGTAGATAGGCCTTCGGTTAGATTCTGGAAATGTAGATAGGCCTACGGTTAAATTCTAGAGATGTAGATAGGCCTACGGTTAGATTCTGGAGATGTAGATAGGCCTAATGTTAGATTCTGGAGATGTAGATAGGCCTTCGGTTAGATTCTGGAGATGTAGATAGGCCTAATGTTAGATTCTGGAGATGTAGATAGGCCTTCGGTTAGATTCTGGAGGCCAACATCGATTAATCTCTTGAAAAGCTTAATGTTAATTTTAATTATTTATTTTAATGCAAGCCCCGGGTTTTGTTACCAGATAGACCTAGTGACTGAATACGAGCTGCCATTTGTGTAAATGAGGTTTCCTTTATCAGCGGTATACATGCTAATGACAACGAAACGGTTGGACTGACTGCACCTTGAAATAAATATCCTTTTAAAATAAAATACTTCGACGTTTAAGGTTTATAGTCAGTAATGTATAGAAATTCTATGTTTCAATTTGAGAAATTAACATGGAGTCTCTCCCCCACCCCACCCCCCCCCCACAACACACAACTTTTTCCAATATTTCCTACCGTCCTATTTGCGGGCTCCTCTAGGATTTTTCAAAGGATATGGATGTGATAGAAAAATGATGTTATATGTCATGTAGAACCTATTGGTTTCAATAGACCACATACCGCTGGTCAAAGTTGTTGTTTTTGTATAGGTACTGTTTAGTTTTTTCGAAGAGTTTGGGCGGCAATCGTAAAAAGCGCCCTGCGGAAAGACAACCAGATAGTTCATTTAAATCCAACTTTTAATTTTCGTACAGGTCGGACTCAGGTGCTTGCCGTGCCAAACGAAAGTCTAATTTATTTGAATTAGAACCTGATTCCAGTGCTCCAAGAGACACAGAAGAGACTGCGCTTCTTTAGGAGACTATGCTGGACGCATCACGTGACAAGAATTAAGTGGGTGCGAAGGAGATCAGCAAGTCACTGCGTTTTCACCAAAGAAATTGAGACTTTAAGAATCACATGGTGATTTCTGTCTCAAAACGCACCATGATTCTGACAGAGTGACTTAATGGACCCAATAGATTTTGAATGTTTTTTTATGTAACAATAATGTGACAAAAGTATAAAGTATTCATCAGATGGCTTAAAGAGCCTAGAAGAGCATGAGACGTCAACAACCCGCAGACGGCACATGATGGACTGGAGGAAACTTGAACTTGAATAAAAAATAAAAGTTAAACATTCTTAAAACCGGCCTAAAACTTAACTAACAGAAGCTAGCTTTAGTTGAAAAACAGAGCACATTATCTCGCCGCGTTAGAATGCATCATAGCAATCATACTGTTTTTGTTGGGTTTTTTTTGTTGTTTGTTTGTATTAAAATGATTGAAGGTTTAGCCAGCCGTTAAGATCACAGCCGCTAAGAACAAAACCGCCAAGAACACAACCGCTAAGAACACAACAGCTAAGAACACAACTGCTAAGAACGCAGGCGCTAAGAACACAAATGCTAAGAAAACAAACGCTAAGAACAGAGCCGCTAAGAACACGACCGCTAAGAAAACAACCGCTAAGAACACAGCCGCGAAGAACACAGTGTTCCTCTTTGAGCCAACGATTAAATACGTTTTTTCAATGTTTAACTTTTATTTTTATTTTTTTTGCTCTAAAATCAAACATGAACTATGTACATAAGATAAACGATAAACTTTGAATGAAGGGGCGCAAAACAAAAAGGTTGCAGTGGTGCCCCCAAAGGTCACGCAACGGCTCTGCATCTACTAAAGTTACTTGCAGTGACCGGAGAGAAATCTATGGAGTTACCACCTCAGAATCTTCCCCTCTCCTTAGTGCAGACGGTTCTACACTCATCACAGACAAGGAGAAAATCTTGGAAAGATGAGCGGAACACTTTGATAGTGTGATGAATACACCTTCCATCATTAATGATGAGGCCATTGAACGACTGCCCCGGCTCCCAACGAACAAGTCACTGGACGCTGTCCCACTTTGGTAGAGAAACAGACAGCAATCCGTCAAATGTCCAATGGCCAATGACCTGGCTCCAACATGATTCCAGCCGAAATCTACAAATATGGTGGACCAGCGCTGACGGATTAGCTATTTCGTCAATTTCAGATCATCTGGCAGACGGAATCTGTACCACAGGCCTCATTATCCACCTGTAAAAACACAAAGGAAACCGCAAGGCCTGCGACAATCACTGCGGAATTTCACTGCTGTCCATTGAAGGCAAGATCTTGGGTCGAGTCCTTCTGAACCGCCTGAACGCACAACTGGATCTAGGTCTCCTATCCAAAAGTCAATGCGGTTTCCGCAAGGAACGTGGAACTATCGATATGGTGTTTGCTGCCAGGCATCTCCAAGAGAGATGTCAAGAGCAAAATACGGACCTATATTCCACATTTATCGTCCTGAATAAGGCTTTTGACAGGGTCAGTAGAGGTGGCCTGTGGAAAATCATGAAGAAGTACGGATGCCCAGACAAGTTCACCAACATCATCCGTCAGCAGCATGATGGCATGATGGCCCGAGTGCAGGACAACGGTCAGTCATCTCAAGCATTCCCTGTCACAAACGGTGTGAAGCAGGGCCGTGTCCTGGCTCCCACACTCTTCGGTATTATGTACTCTGCAATGCTGTCTGGTGTGTTCAAGGACTCCATTACGGGCTTGCCAATCTGTTTCCGCACCGATGGTTCAGTCTTCAACATTAGGAGGCTTCAAGCTAAAACCAAGGTCAAACATAACACCATCAACGAGCTTCTGTTTGCGGACGATTGTGCCCTCAATGCTGACTCTGAAGCCGCCATGCAACAAAGTGTTGATATCTCTTCTGAATCCTGCAACAACTTTGGCCTCACAATTAACACAAAGAAAACTGAAAGGATGTATCAGCCAGCGCCCAGTAGGCCCTACGTTGAGCACAGCATCACCATCAGCGGACAGCGTCTTACCGTGGTGGATAAATTTACTTACTTTGTCAGCAATCTCTCCAGAACTGTCGTCATGTATGACGAAATGAATGCCATACTCGCAAAAGCTAGTGCAATATTTGGCAGACTCCGAAGCACTGTATGGGAGAGGTATCAGACAAGAAACGAAGATTAAGGTCTATAGCGCAGCAGTCCTCTCGACATTGCTATATGGATGTGAAATGTGGACATTATAGCAGCATCACGCCAAGAAACTAAACCACTTTCACAACCTGCCCAGGAAACTCCTCGTCATCAGGTGGCTAGACAAAGTTTCTGACACGGCGGTCCTCACTAGAGCGAAACTACTGAGCATCTTCACCACCCTCATGCAGTCTCAACTCCGTTGGGCGGGACAAGTAGCCCGTATGGTAGACAAACGGCTTCCTAAACAGCTATTTTCGGTGAACTCTCGCTAGGCAAGCGCTCCCAAGGAGGTCAAAGAAAGCGTTACAAGGAAACACTGAAAGCGGCACTAAAGACCTTCAGCATCAACCCTATTGAATGGGTGCTGACAGCCCAGGACAGAGCCAGGTTGAGATCACTGTCAAGAAGGGTTCTCAATCTCATGAAGCCAGTAGGAGAGCCACAACTGAGACACACAGGCTAGCCCGAAAAAAGCAACATTAGATCACCGACTACAGCAACTATCCCCTGCCCGCGGGGCCAGAGACTATTCCGAGCACAAATCAGACTAGCAAACCGTCTATGAACTACCCGTGTCGCACAACCCCCCCCCCCCCCCCCCCCACAACCGGATGACTAGATGGATCTAGTCGATCTGACGGACGAACAACAAAAAAGGTACTTGCAAAAACAGGCATCCGAGTAACGCGGAATTTATTTATAATAAATGTATTTCTTATTCATAAACATAACACTTACATATTAAAGAATGTATAAATTTACATATGTGCATCAGCATATTTATTTTGCCTGAGTAAAACTGACTCAATGTCCGTTTCAAAACAAACCTCACTATCAGTTGTTGTTAGCTACGTACTTACATACCTATCTACTTACGTACATATCTACTTACGTACCTATCTACTTACGTACCTGTCTACTTACGTACCTATCTACATACTTACCTATCTACTTACGTACCTATCTACTTACGTACCTATCTACTTACATACCTATCTACTTACGTACATATCTACTTACGTACCTATCTACTTACGTACCTGTCTACTTACGTACCTATCTACATACTTACCTGTCTACTTACGTACCTATCTACTTACGTACCTATCTACTTACGTACCTATCTACTTACGTACATGTCTACTTACGTACCTATCTACATACGTACCTGTCTACGTACGTACCTATCTACTTACGTACCTATCTACCTATACGTACCTACCTATCTATAGCCTACGCATCTACCTACTTACATATCTACCTATGTACCTACTTGCCTAAATACCTACCTACATACCAACAAAAATAACAACCTATCCAACCACTCCCAACCGCCCATCCCCCCCCCCCCCCCCGGGGCACAAAAACTACCACACAAACACGTACATAGATACATAATTATCATAAGTTATTTATTCGTTTATTTTAAAAATATCTTAATTTTGACATGTTTCCTGTTGACCTCATTGCCAAAGCTGATGGACTTGATTAGATGCTTCTTTAGACACGATTTAAAGTTTGATTTGTGTAATTTCAGCTTTACACCTAACAAGCTGTGTTTTTATTCCTTGTAAGCACTATTTTTGTTGCAGTTGCTGTTGAAGGCTTTTCGTCGAAACGTCTGCTGATTTATTAGTCTTTGTTCAGGTTTCTCCCATCATGTGTTTCATATACGAGCTTTTTGGTTCTATTTGAAAGCAGTCGTTTTTGTATTATTTCGTATACTAATATTGATGAGCTCTTGCACGCTGAAAAACGGTGTTAATGTGAGGGTCAAGGGAAGCGACGACTTTCGGAACTTTTGAATGAGTTATTGGCTCTTATTCAAGTGACGGTACGGAGATGAAGCTTTAAAACTTTTTCTATGGCATGTTGAGCTGATATATTTAATTAATTAAAGGGCTTTAATACAAATGTCGTTGGAATAGATTAAAATACAGTGTGTAAAATTATCTTTGCTACAAAAATGCGATTAAAAAGTCTTACCACGATAGATAAAAGGTCAATACTATAATTTCCGTTACAAACGAAATCTGTGATAAAGAAATTTCAAGTTAACTTTTCTCATTAACTACGTATCATTTTAACTTGATTCACATGAATCCATTAGACACAGCTAATAAATACATTCGTGTATTTATGTTGCAAGAAGAAGTATCTAACTAGTTCAGCCGACCTCAGCAGGTGGAAATTTACAAACTAACTGGTTTAGTCAATCTCAGCAGGTGGAAATTTACAAACTAACTGGTTTAGTTAATCTCAGCATGTGGAGGATGACAAGCGAAATGGCTTAGCCGATCTCAGCAGGTGGAAGTTGACAACGGAACTGTTTTAGCCAATCTCAGCGGGTGGAAATTTACAAACTAACTGGTTTAATTAATCTCATCAGGTGGAAATTTACAAACTAACTGGTTTAGTCAATCTCAGCAGGTGGAAATTTACAAACTAACTGGTTTAGTCAATCTCAGCAGGTGGAAATTTACAAACTAACTGGTTTAGTCAATCTCAGCAGGTGGAAATTTACAAACTAACTGGTTTAGTCAATATCAGCAGGTGGAAATTTACAAACTAGCTGGTTTAGTCAATCTCAGCAGGTGGAAATTTACAAACTAACTGGTTTAGTCAATCTCAGCAGGTGGAAATTTAGAAACTAACTGGTTTAGTCAATCTCAGCAGGTGGAAATTTACAAACTAACTGGTTTAGTCAATCTCAGCAGGTGGAAATTTACAAACTAACTGGTTTAGTCAATCTCAGCAGGTGGAAATTTACAAACTAACTGGTTTAGTCAATCTCAGCAGGTGGAAATTTACAAACTAACTGGTTTAGTCAATCTCAGCAGGTGGAAATTTACAAACTAACTGGTTTAGTCAATCTCAGCAGGTGGAAATTTACAAACTTACTGGTTTAGTCAATCTCAGCAGCTGGAAATTTACAAACTAACTGGTTTAGTCAATCTCAGCAGGTGGAAATTTACAAACTAACTGGTTTAGTTAATCTCAGCAGGTGGAGGATGATAAGCGAACTCGCTTAGCCGATCTCAGCAGGTGGAAGTTGACAAGGGAACTGTTTTAGCCAATCTCAGCGGGTGGAAATTTAAAAACTAACTGGTTTAGTCAATCTCAGCAGGTGGAAATTTACAAACTAACTGGTTTAGTCAATCTCAGCAGGTGGAAATTTACAAACTAACTGGCTTAGTCAATCTCAGCAGGTGGAAATTTACAAACTAACTGGTTTAGTTAATCTCAGCAGGTGGAGGATGACAGGCGAACTGGCTTAGCCTATCTCAGCAGGTGGAAGTTGACAAGGGAACTGTTTTAGCCAATCTCAGCGGGTGGAAATTTACAAACTAACTGGTTAAGTCACTCTCAGCAGGTGAAAGTTGACAAGCGAAGTAGCTTAGCCAATCTCAGCATGTGGAAGTTGACAAACTAACTGCCTTAGCCAATCTCAGCAGAGGGAAGTTAACTAACTTGTTACAATTTCTGCAATGAGGAACTGCTTAAAAAGGAAATGCCTCATTGAAGACAAGTATATCATTTATTAAAAAATATATAATGATGTTTAGTAAAGTAATTGTTGAAGTGACCCTTCACGAAAAAAAAAGGGGAGGGGGGTTATAAAGCTTGCAGTGGTGCCCAAAATAGATACGCCAAAGCACACTACCTGGCACGTTGCAGTTTAAAATACACACAGATATCGACACATACACGTTTCAAATCAAAATTAACAAATGTATCTGTGTCATAGTTCAAACTCTAACAAACTCTAAAAAACTCTAAAAAACTCTAACAAACTCTAACAAACTCTAACAAACTCTAACAAACTCTAACAAAGTCTAAAAAACTCTAACAAACTCTAACAAACTCTAAAAAATTCTAACAAACTCTAACAAACTCTAACAAAGTCTAACAAACTCTTAAAAAAGTCTATCAAACTCTAACAAACTCTCTACAGTAAAAGGACCTGAAAGACAAGACTTGACCACCAATTACAACGGTTCTCAATATTTAAAGATTTGCCAGTGGTCAAAAAAACTCATTAGTCAAAATAGTCAAAGAGAAACTGCGGCTACAAAATAAATTGAAGTTGATGTTACCCTAAGTAGCTGCTACCCAGAAGAAAATTGCCGGCAATCTTTGAGGACAATACACAAATATGAGGTGTTGCTGGGGAGATCTTCCCCAATCACCGGGCGTGTCTGGCCTTCGCGTTCCAACAGTTTACGAGTAAAGCCTTAATTTCATCCATCGAGCCCGATGACAAGGGCAAGCTCACCGGGGGCCACCGAGTCGCACATATAGTCCACATTGTTGAGGTGGCCTGGGCCTCCCTCGGGGGAACTGTAAGCCTCTCTTATCGCAGTATTGCTGACGTGAGCATCTCATTACCAATGGCACTTGGAAAAAGTGTGTGTGGGGGGGGTGCATTGGATCGAATATTTTACTGTCCTTAATACAACCATATTTAATAATACATTACATGTACATAAACTTGCTTAACGCCGGACACGACACGAATCACTAATAGCAGTACGCAATCACTATTGAAACACTACTAGCAGAGCTCAAACACTATTGAAACACTATTAGCAGAGCACAAACACCATTGTAACACTAATAGTAATAGTAGAGCACAAACACTATTGAAACACTAAGAGCAGGGCACAAACACTATTGAAACACTAATAGTAATAGCAGAGCACAAACACTATTGAAACACTAATAGCAGAGCACAAACACTATTGAAACACTAATAGCAGAGCACAAACACTATTGAAACACTAATAGTAATAGCAGAGCACAAACACTATTGAAACACTAATAGTAATAGCAGAGCACAAACACTATTGAAACACTAATAGTAATAGCAGAGCACAAACACTATTGAAACACTAATAGTAATAGCAGAGCACAAACATTACTGACACACGGCAATCAAATGGTCATGGGTTGTGTCAGAACACTCCCCACCACTGCTAAGATTGATATTATTGGCAATACAAGCATACAATTGCATCAACGATAAAACTTATATTTTAATACATCATATATTTACACAAATAAATATACGTGATATAGACCTTCATTTTGGTTTATTGGGGAAGAGAAAGGGCTTAAGACAAGCTCATATGGCACCGACTCGCTTGATTGATTGGCAGATTTGACCTAGTTGATGTCAGCGTCCGTCAAGCTCAATGCTCTGTCAGTAGCATTTAGTGGGCTGGATTACGGTACAAGAAGACATTCAATGGTCTCAGAGGACAAGGGCGGCTTCTCGGAAACGTCTTTGGAATCATAGACGAGATAGTAAATGGAATGATCTTAATTTGGGGGAACTAGAGTACTTTGTTCTTGTCCTGCTATTTTCTTGGCGAATGCTCTTAAAATATTAACACAGTGTACTAAATAATAAAACACGCTAAAATGATATTTTTTTTTAAAAATTGCTCTATGTATTCAAACCCACATCAAATAAAAACTCATGTTAATATATTGCCACGTCTCCGTGGTCGTGTGATTAGTTGGAGAAAATATAGCATGGAGACAATAAGTGACATAAGACAAACATCCCCAATGCTATATGTGATATAAGACAAACAAACCCCACTGCTATATGTGATATAAGACAAACATCCACCACTACTACATGTGATATAAGACAAACATCCACCACTGCTATATGTGATATAAGACAAACAACCACCACTACTATATGTGATATAAGACAAACAACCACCACTACTACATGTGATATAAGACAAACATCCACCACTGCTATATGTGATATAAGACAAACATCCCCCACTACTATAGATATGAGATGTCCAACAAACAACCCGCACTGCTATAAGAGATGTCCAACAAACAACCCGCACTGCTATAGGAGATGTCCAACAAACAACCCGCACTGCTATAGGAGATGTCCAACAAACAACCCGCACTGCTATAAGAGATGTCCAACAAACAACCCGCACTGCTATAGGAGATGTCCAACAAACAACCCGCACTGCTATAAGAGATGTCCAACAAACACTCACCACAATGCTACAGGAAGTTCTCTATCAATTATGCCACCGAGCCAGAATCTCGCCGTCTGCTTTAACTTGAAAACGGTTTCATTCCTATCGACCTCAATCGACGAAATAGTTCCTCCTCATCAACAAGTCTGACCCGATCAGTGAACAATGCACCATTGGTTGTATAGAGTCCGTGCGTATACACACTAGGCAACCCCCACCCCCCTCTGTGGCGTCATATCTGTAGCGCATATTAGCAATTAGTCAAATAAAATGATTATGTATTGTGAATTTCGTGTGTCTGCAACTGTATATATACGTTCATCCCAACCTGTGCATGTAAGTCCGTCACAAAGTAAAGTGTAAAGTATGCACCGTATCCCTACTAGCTTTACAAAACAAATGTTATCTGACCCACCACCGTGTCTGTCCAACACATTCAGCGATAAGATCTGATGGCAAATTCAACATTAATCCATGATGAGACCAGATCAGGATCTGTCCAATACATTCAGCTACAAAATGTGATGACAAATTCGGCATTGATCCATAATGGGACCAGATCAGGGTCTGTCCAACAGTGCATCCGGTGTAAGACAAAAGTTTCAAAATGTTTCCCCAAAAAGTACTTTAAATGGGTTAATAGTAGATAACCATGCACAGCTGTTGCTCAGTGAAAACAAAATCTCTCACTAATAAATGTTGAGTGATACAACAATGCTGCTCACTACTCTATGAAAGAAGTCTATTAACAAGCAAACTGAGTTTGAGGTTATGAAGGAAGTCTAGTATCCTTAAGACTAAAGTGTTTCTAAAAAGTGGGTTCAAGGTGTGAGCTTTGTGAAAATACTCTCTAAAGAGATTTTTTTTTAAAAACGCTGTTAATTGTATTTTACGATGACAAAAATTGTTTGTTGCATGTAAGTGCGAAGTCAAGATAAAATGTTAACATCTTCAGTCAAATGAGTTCATAGATTCTATAAAATAATATATCACAATCATTCAGATCACTGACTTCAAAGAAATGACCAACAAAAAGGAGTTTCAAATACCAATAGAGTCATCATTCCACTTTATAAAACTCAATGCCAGAAACAAACAAAACAAATTGAGAAATAATATAGTTGTACAAATTTTATTCCAGTCTCATCATACCTCTGTGTAATAGTGAATGATTGAACACACAGCAAATGGTGCCCATGTAGTCTTTTGATCATTTCTAGACATAGGAGAGTAAACATCACCCAAGGGACACAACCATTTTAAAATATCTCCAGATAACAAAAAACCTTTTTAACTTAAGTCATTTAGGTCAACTATATTTTTTTAGGGGTTTGTGGGTTGGAAGGAGAGGGGTGGGGAGAGCAAGTGAGAATTAATTGGGTTGCAATACATTTTAATTTGTAATTCTTCATTAGTAAAAAAGCATTAATATTAAGAAAGATGAAAGATATCAAAGGCATTCGATTTTTTTCTCTTCACTGCAGATGTATGCTGATTTATCTTGAAATAGACACTTATAACAGTCTACATCATGTAATCGATTGTAAAAGAGACTTACAAAAAGCCAGACATTGATCGGATTCTGTTTCAGATGAATACAGTGGCTTTCAGGATATATTTTTTTCCTAGAACCCATTTCTTTTCAATTCATTTGTTTAGTACGTTGAGTTATACTTATAAAATATTATGATATAAAATTTTGTTTTAAAAACAAGCAGCAGTAAGGAAACCATTTAACGCATAGACTGGGCAGTGTAACAAAAGTCAATTACAATGAGCCAAGTTTTCATAATAATTCAAATAAGATTAAGTTGGCAGTATTGAAAATGGAATGCACATCACTTAGTGGGTGCATTGCTAGTGAGTACTACTTTAGTAGTTACTCAAAGAAAAATGTTGTTAAATCGTGTGAAGTTGTGTGAGAGATTTCTCATTTTAAATTTAAAGTATTATGTCCACACAAAATGACATTTGCGTACACCTTGAATATGCATACTCTTTCAATATAAACACAGGGAAAAAATGTGTTAAAAATAGAAACCAGTTTTAAATATAAAAAAAAATTTAAAGATTAAAAAATATTTTATTCACGTTCTCAGGAAGTTTGCATTTGGAATATTTTTTAGAATTTTAAAAAAAGTTAAACGACACTTCTTCAAATGTGCTAAATTAATCAGAAATAGCCAATAGTTTGTTGGGATGTGTAACAGACAATGTTACCTATGCATATCACACGGATTTAGTTCCTTTTTCTTGTGTTTCTATTTTGTTTTGTGCCATGAGAACAAATATTAGTGTCGTGCAAAAATTTTTTGTCATATGCATAAGTAACATTGTCTGTTAAAAGTTGTTTGTCATATGCATCAGTAACATGGTCTGTTAAAGGTTGTTTGTCATATGCATAAGTAACATGGTCTGTTAAAATTGTTTTTTTAAATCAAGCAGTTAATTTTCTGTTTTTAATTGTTCAGTGGTCTACATTATGAATTTATTATGAATAACTCAATCGGATCTCACTAAAACGGTTACATTATTATGATAAAATAAAAGTGGACTTTTTAAATCTCATTTGATATGACAGGGCAAAATATCTTTCCCCAAAAGAAATAACTTTTTTTAAATGATGTTTTCTGTAAATGTTCGTCCCTGCTTGGCTAATAAATAATATTCTATTACTACCATATTTTACATTTAGAATTTTTTGGATTACATACAATCTTAAAACACATATTTATAATAAAATTCAATATTCTGCAGTCATGGCATTTTAAAAAAGAGATTATAATTGTCACAAAGATGTGGAAAATATTTTGTGTATAAAAATAATTCATGTCGTTTCAAGATAAAATCAATTTCAACACATACAACAAAGGAGTTTTAACTAAACTCAAAATAATCAGTGCATGGTCCTCAAAGACTAATAAAATAATTGACCACAAAGTTTGCATTTTCAACCACAATTTTTTATATATACACCAAGAAGTTGTATCAATTTGTTAATTTTTCACATTTCTGACTTAAATTTATAAAGTAAAATATAAACGGGAACATATTTATGAATGCAATTATAAAAAAAACTGAAAGAATAAGGTGTAAAATAAGACAGTTAAAATAAACTAAACAAAAATACAGAAGTGATGTTAAGATCTTATTATTTGAATAATTCCCTCATAGTATTGATGTTAAAAAGATATTAAAAAATGTATTTTTTAAAATTTCTAATTAAAGTCATATCATTTTTTATGGATGGGTGCTCAGCACTTCTGGTTTGCACCAGTTAAGTACTTATTCAAGCATAATATTTATTATATTTTAAAAATGCTAAATATTTTAACTCAAACGTCACAGACAGATCATTAGGCCTACTTAGTAGTCCTACTTTTAAAATAAGATAACAAACACAAACACGGCAAAATTACATTTGTAATACATTTAACTTTAACCTAATATTACATTATATTATTATTTAATAGGAGCACAGATGTTTGTAAAATAGAAAATTTACTAACTTTTAAATTAATTTTCAGCTTAGCTCAGCTGAAGCCTTGCTAGTTAATCCTTTTAGCCATATGAATAAGTTACACTGACAGACCTCTTGGCCAGACCAGAGTACACACCAATTATGAATAAGTTACACTGACAGACCTATTGGCCAGACCAGAGTACACACAAATTATGAATAAGTTACACTGACAGACCTATTGGCCAGACCAGAGTACACACCAATTATGAATAAGTTACACTGACAGACCTCTTGGCCAGACCAAAGTACACACCAATTATGAATAAGTTACACTGACAGACCTCTTGGCCAGACCAAAGTACACACCAATTATGAATAAGTTACACTGACAGACCTCTTGGCCAGACCAAAGTACACACCAATTATGAATAAGTTACACTGACAGACCTCTTGGCCAGACCAGAGTACACACCAATTATGAATAAGTTACACTGACAGACCTCTTGGCCAGACCAAAGTACACACTAATTATGAAAAAGTTATACTGACAGACCTCTTGGCCAGACCAAAGTACACACCAATTATGAATAAGTTACACTGGCAGACCTCTTGGCCAGACCAGAGTACACACCAATTATAATGGCAACTATGACAAGGGCGATGATGCCGATGACAAAACTGATTATCACCATGCGCCTGTCTGACCTGGCCTGGGCCGTCGCGGAAGGAATGTCTCCAAATGCCGAAGCAGTCCGAGCCTGGAGAAATCAAGACAAACAAAATACTGTACAAAGTTATTGGAAAACTGGAATATGCATACAACAAATGTTCAATCAAGGTGAAAATATTTTTTAAAAGAGAAAGATTATGTGGATATAACATATACACATAAAGACATAAATGATTTTATGAAATTCATTAATAAAAAAATAGTTGTAAAAGTCTACAGTTAAACATGGAATAGTTAGCTGACAAGATAGTGGGGTCAAAATGAGAAGATTTTTTTTTCTTTATGACGTTACTACCATCACCACCATCACAACCGACCCCACTTAAAAAAATAAAAAATTATGAATTTAAGGTTAAAATTTTTTCACGAACTGATATATTAATACAAAACTCAGCGGCGTGACATGATGAGACCTAGACATGAATGTCTTTTATTGGGATATGTGGAATGGGGCTAAGGGACAAGTTATGGTGGGCCATGCTTTAAGTTTAATGATAAGTATAGATGACTCACAAGTATGGATATCATCAGTTGTCTTTATTTTTTAAAAAAAAAGATGTGGGGGGTGGTAAAGCCTTTTGAAATCAAGGAATAATTATCATGAGAGCTTGATCAAATGTAACTTTAAAAAACAATGTAACAAACTCCATTGAAAAATTAAAATTCTCAAAATAATGACAGGACCAAACTTATAATTACATATCATCCAAAACCTGTTCAACCATTCAGTCTCCTTCCTTTATGCAGTTTACCAGTTATTACAACAAGGTGTGATAAGGAATTATTTGCAATACATGTTGCCGAGTGGTTAGATCACTTACATCATTTGCCCTCATTATGGCTACGATGCCTGTTGGCCAGAAGCAGCAGAGTGTAACAAATATAGTTGGACCCATGTAATCAGCTGGTGCTTGACCAGCCACAACAGGAAAACTACCTGGCTGTTGGGTTACCTGTTAGGTGCCAAATCAAGAATTACATGTAGATGAAAAATGTGTAAAAAATGTGTTTGGTTGAAATCTCTTATATTGAGGGTCACCCTGTTTTGAGCAGAGTCACAACCTCTAAGAACAGGGCCTAAGTGAAGGTGTTTCCCTTAGTCAGCACGCCTGACACTGTTATTTAAAAAAATTAATCTCTTGAAATTAAATTTTAATTGAAGGGAAACATAAGTTTATGTTGTTGAGTGATTAAAATCCATTTTAGATGTAGACAAATCCGTTTTAATATCATGAAGCGTTCGGAAACTCATTATGGACAGAAATACAATGTTTATATTATGTCCTATCGTTAGAGCACAATTGTAGCAGCTTCACATCTATTACATAAAAGAAAGTTAAGGACTGAGTCAAGCTTCATTTTTTCGATGTCCTATCAGAGGAAGAGTGACACTTAAAGCTTACCACAACATTTCTGTGATTGATATATCGGAACTGCCTTTGGGGATACCGTCGTGGTGGAGCACCACCCATATAGTTGGGTGGGGGTCTATGCCCTTGTTGAGGTGGTCTCGCAAAGCCTTATTGAGGGTGTCCATAGCCTGCTTGGGGCGGGCCATAGTATCCAGGTTGCTGGTTGTAGTTTGGTGGTGGGTCATTCTGTTGTGCTTTAGGAGGTAATTCAGTGTAAGCAGGTTGTATTTATGTTGATAGAATAAATATTTAAACATTGATTCTAATTGTATTTTGTAATGAACACAAATATATTTTTTAAATGCTTTTCTATTGTATTAAGCTATAGCAATCGTGGCCAACCTGGGGCCCGTACATAAATATTTCAGACTGTCAGATGCATCACAGATTAACTAATATCTTCATTCAATTTGAGATTCTTTTCTTGTTTTTTTTTTTGTAAATTGGCAGTTGAATTTAATGAATATGAATAATATTATATTTTCAAAAAAAAATATATATGTGGGTTCCACATGACAATATCTTATCATATGAGAATTATGTGAATTAATAATACATAAATAATTCTGCATATTGTTTATTTTATGGATTTTTTGTGTATTTATTTTGTTTGTTATGTTTAATGACATGCGTCCAGCGAAGCATGGAATGGCGATCAAAATGACCTGTGAAATCATCTGGGTTAGCCACACCTGTCTTTGATTTTTTTTTTGTTTCCCCAGGGAAACAGCAAGGGCTCATTTCGTAAATATAAAAATACAACTGAGTTTGTTGCAAGATGAAGAGAGACTTTCAGTGACCATAAGTTTGTTGCAATGATAAAAAGCTTCACTGAAATAGTTTAAAATTGACAGACCCTCATCTTTGTGTCTCTGTTTCCAATGGGGAAAATTATAATAATAAAAAGAATGCAACTGATGTAATGGTAAACACAGACCATTCACAGATTAAAAGGATGATAAAAGGGGGGGGGAGGGCTGTGATCAGTTTGGAACAGACATATATAACCACAAATTATGGGAAATCCTTTGAAATAGACCACAAAACAACATTATGTATTGTCAAAAAGCCTTAAGACGTCCATCTTCTATGGCCTTAAACTTAAACACACTGAGCTCACTACCACTGTACAGATTTTCTCGATCTTTCCATAGAAACAGTAAAGTCTTTATATTTTATTTTATTGTGGTGAGTTTGTTGAGTTTCTTGAAAGTTGTGTCCATTTAAATTCAGACTTTCTGCATTTCTGTCTTCTATTGATCTTTCATATTTGTATTAGTAATCTGAGTCCCACTTGGGGTAACGATGACAACATTTAAAAACAAGAAAAGTGACACTAAAGTAAAGCAGCGAACAACACTGATTGGCCCTCATTTGGGCCTCATTTGGGTCTCACCTGGGCCAAGTGCTGACTAACGATGCAATTATGTACCTTTGCTGAAAACTGTACTTAACTGAACCTCACATTGTGATTTGTTAGGTCATTTTTTGGTCATTTTTAGGTAATCATATAGTAGCTTTGGCTTGCTTTACGTTACAGTTCGAGAAATACAACGGTTTAACCAAATTTGTTGAAGTGAAACAGCCTACTATTTAAATTGAGTTAGGGGCTTAATAAAGGGCGTAGGGATGCGATTTTTAAAAGCCTAGGTCCCCTACCTAAGACTGATACACTAGTCTAAGATAGCTGCAGAGGGAAAGCACATAATGTACATACTCATAGTAGTTAGGCTATGGCCTATGCCTTTAAATATGCCTGGGTCTATCCAGTGCTTAGTTATGTAGTCAATGTAGACCTACGAATGTCTGAGTATGTCTGTTTTATCCCTATTAAATTATGTTTGTATAATATACATACATATATAAATATAGTTATTTATTTATATAGATATTTATATATAATTCTCACCAGCAGATTTCTTCATGATGATTAAGTTACAAGGTACAACACAACTTCTCCGAACTGTATTTCTCACTCGTTATTGTGAAATAAAATGATGGCAGCCCAATGGCAGGTGAGCCAGAATGGAGTTATCTAAAGATCCCGGATACTTGTACAATACATGGACACTGCAGTCAACTCATGTTCTGGTCACTCATGCGCGAAGGCACGTACCTGTTCCTCGATTGAACCATGACCAACTCGCATTCTCTTTCGCTTTCTATGCTGTTGCAACACTCATAGAACCAATAAGAAACTATATTGTTCTCATGACCTGAATTTCTTGAAGTTCTAAACCAACTAAATATTTACAACTGACAGTCACTCGGTCATAATTATATGGTTGTTCTTCATGTGGGGGCGGGGGGGGGGGGGATTTTTGGTGCCTTCCATTACTCCTTTTCACATGACTGGACATCTGGGTCAAATTTAGTATATTTTCGGGGTCTTGTTAACGTTTGTGTACCAGTCATCCAAAAATTTATTCTGACTCCGTGCGTAATTATCTTTACTTATCCGAATAAATCCATTTAAATAAATTATAGAAATTACTAACAAACAATGGCGGCCGAAATGAATGAACTTAAGTTACTGGACAAAACCATGCATTGAAGTTACGAATTGTTCACAAGAATCCCAATTTATCCCCCCGCCCCCGGCGCCATCCTTTGGTGTTTCGTAAACACACACTTTTTTTTCCACGCCCCTGACGTATATTAATATAATGTTCCACCTCATTTTATATATCAGATTATAACACAGGTTTTTAAACTGAGACAATTGCGTAAATCAAAAGAAAATGATTCGCACTTGAACCATTTTAAAGTCTCATTTAGTGCAATTTTCGAGAATTTTACTTCGTGAAATAAGCGCCACCTTGTAGGGCTAATGACTTTGTTATATAGGGAATAATGTATGTTGTAAATAGATTTATCTTGTCCCGGCAAATCTCTGCATTTTTTTTTAATGGACACATTTTTTAAAAACTAGTAACAAAATATTTTTTTAATGGAATTGATTTCAAAATGGAACAACTAGTTCACAAAACCTTTGGAATCTGCTTCCCACTGCATTTTGAATGTTAATTAAGTTTGTCTTATAAGGAAAAAACAATTTTGGAAAGAAGGGGAAAAGGGAGATGGCTCAATATTTTTAATGGTAAAGAAGTTCTTCAACATCATGAAAATGCTCAATGAATAGCATATTATAAAACTACAATTTTCTCTTTCCCTCTACCTCTTCTCCTTATCTCTATCTCTCCCTCACTCTCTCTCTCTCTCCTTCCTCTCTCTCTCTCCTTCCTCTCTCTCTCTCTCCTTCCTCTCTCTCTCTCTCTCACTCTCCTTCCTCTCTCTATCTCTCTCTCTCACTCTCTCCTTCCTCTCTCTCTCTCTCACTCTCTCCTTCCTCTCTCTATCTCTCTCTCTCACTCTCTCCTTCCTCTCTCTCTCTCTCACTCTCTCCTTCCTCTCTCTCTCTCTCTCTCTCTCACTCTCTCTCTCTCCTTCCTCTCTCTCTCTCACTCTCTCTCTCCTTCCTCTCTCTCTCTCACTCTCTCTCCTTCCTCTCTCTCTTTCTCTCACTCTCTCTCTCTCTCCTTTCTCTCACTCTCTCTCCTTCCTCTCTCACTCTCTCTCTCCTTCCTCTCTCTCTATCTCACTCTCTCTCCTTCCTCTCTCTCTCTGTCTCACTCTCTCTCTCTCCTTCCTCTATCTCTCTCTCTCTCTCAATCCCTAAACAATCAAGAATGGTCGCCGAACGAAATAATAACGTCAAACACGGAACGACTAGTGTGTTGTTAATAGGCTCATTATTACTACAGTGATATCTTGCCAGCTATTTGTCAAAACACAAAGCATTAGTATGACGATATTCGCGAAACATTGTGATGATAGTTTAATGGCTTTAATGACAGAGTTTTAGGTGACAGTTGGCTCTATTAGAGACTGTCAGGATGATTATTGTATATGTATATCTAGGTAGCGTTGTAATTATTTGATAGGGACCATCAATAAATGACGTCACGCGCCTAGGAAAAAAAGTGGGGGTGGGGGGGGGTCTCATTTTTGTGACGATGTGTGACCATATGTATGGTTAAAAACCAATATTGGTTGGGGGAAAATAATTTTTTAACCTGGTCTCTTGAAACTAGGTTGAGACAAATGTAAATAATTTTGTGGAAAAGCAACTACGAGAATGGTCATATTTAAATTATTTATTTTTTAAAAATATTTTCCAAAATAGAGTTTGGGAACCCTATCTTTATTCAATTCATTCATTTGTGATATTCATTTCGATTTATCATATCATACTCATAAATTTTGTCATAGGCAAAGGTGAATAATTTTGAATAATCCTAAGGAATGGTAATTTTTCCATTATTATTTTTGTTTTATTTATTTTTTTAATAATAATTAGTGAAACGTAGACTTATTCAATTCATTCATTTCTTGAAATTCTTTATTATCATGCTCATACATATTGTAACTTGTGAGATCAACACATTTTGTCGAAAATGCTTCATGTATTACATTTTTCGGTACTCTTGTGAGAATATTTTCCTTTTCTGCTGCATCCAATCATCGATAGGGTGTTTTAACTAAACACACTGGCATGTCAGTGGAAAGTCTGTCAACAACATGTTGACATGTCGCTGGACAGACTTTCAACACGTAAGAATGTCGGTGGAAAGACTGTCAAAACACGTTGGAATGTCGGTGGAACGACTGTCTGGAATGTCGGTGTAAAGACTTCAACACGTTGGAATGTCAGTGGAAAGACTTCAACACGTTGGAAAGTCGGTGGAAAGACTTCAACACGTTGGAATGTCAGTGAAAAGACTTCAACACGTTGGAATGTCGGTGGAAAGACTTAACACGTTGGAAAGTCGGTGGAAAGACTTCAACACGTTGGAATCTCGTTGGAAAGACTTCAACACGTTGGAATGTCGGTGGAAAGACTTCAACACGTTGGAATGTCGTTGGAAAGACTTCAACACGTTGGAATGTCGGTGGAACGACTGTCTGGAATGTCGGTGGAAAGACTGTCAACAACACGTTGGAATGTCGGTGGAAAGACCGTCTGGAGCGTTGGTGGAAAGACCGTCTGGAATGTCGGTGGAAAGACTGTCAACAACACGTTGGAATGTCGGTGGAAAGACCGTCTGGAAGGTCGGTGGAAAGACCGTCTGGAGTGTTGGTGGAAAGACCGTCTGGAATGTCGGTGGAAAGACTGTCAACAACACGTTGGATGGAGTTATTTAAAGATTTAAAGATCCACTGATATACGTAAACACGCAGTAAACTCTCTGTTTTGGTCATTCATGCGCGAAGGCACATACTTGTCCCGCAGTTGACCCATAACCAATTCGCGACCCTGGCGTGATTGTTTCCCTGTGTGTCCTCATAATTGTAACAAGCAGCATTCTTTTTTAGTTATTTCTTCGTCTTCTATCTCTCGAGGGCCCACGATCAATGTCTCTTCCTGGCCTTTCTACATTGCTCTTTTTCTTCTGCACTCTCTATCGCTTTCTATTCTTTTACAACACTCTTAGAACCAATGAGAAACTATATAGTTCTCATGACCTGAATTTCTTGAAGTTCTAAACTAACTAAATATTTACAACTGCCAGTCACTCACCAGTCCGCTACAATAATATGGTTGTTCTTAATGAGGTGGGGGGTGTGGTATTTTTTTGTAGCGTTCCATTACTCCTTTTCACACGACTGGACATCTGGGTCAATTTTATTATATTTTCGGGGTCTTGTTATTTTGTTTGTACCAGGCCTCCGAAAAGTTATTCCGACTTTTTTGTGTGTACTTATCTTTACTAATCCGAATAAAGCCATGAAAGAATTATGGAAATTACTAACAAACAATGGTGGTCGCAATGAATGAACTTCCCATCTACTGGCCTCAGTGAATGAACTTCCCATCTACTGGCCTCAGTGAATGAACTTCCCATCTACTGGCCTCAGTGAATGAACTTCCCATCTACTTGAGTTACTGGACAAAACATGCATTGAAGTAACGCAATGTTCACAAGAATCCCAATTTATCGACCCCGCCCCCCGAGGCCATCCTTTAGTGTTTCCACGTCCCTGGTGTATATTGATATATAAATGTTCCATCCTATTTTATATCACAGATTTATAACACCATTTTAAAATTGTGAAAGTTCCGTAAAACAAAAGAAAATGATTCGCACTTGGGTCATTTTAAAGTCTAATTTAAAGGACTGTGACGAAGACCTCAGGTTCTTTAAGGACACGTGTTTATGAATCAGTTCTTTAAGACTGTCCGGTGCAGAGCTTTCTATGCAACTGTACGCCAGGGACAGAATTTGGTGGTTAATGCGCTCACTCACAGGAACCCAATGGAGATCTCGTAGAACTGGGGTGATGTGGTCAGCTCTCTTTTTCCGCGACACAATGCGTGCTGCAGAATTTTGTACCTTCTGAAGTCTCAGAATTTGGTTCTGAGGTAAACCCCAGAAACAACTATTACAGTAATCTAATCCGCTACAGCATTGGCTGTTCTCTTATTGAGATGAGGACGCAGCTGACTCAGGGCGCGCAGATGACAGAAGCATGCCCTGACCACAGAACTGATATGTGGAATCATTCTGAGTTTACTATCAATATATAAGCCAAGGTCTCGGACAGTGGAGGACAACGGGATCTCTGATTCACCAACTTTTATTGATGCGATGGCAACTTTCCTAAGTTTGGCGTCTGAACCACAAATACTTTCTCAGACTCATCATCATTTAATTTAAGTCTGTTTGATGACATCCATTCTTTCACAGCAAGACAGCAGACCTCGACAGCCTGAACAGCAACAGCACACTCCAAGGCATCAGGGCGGAAACACTTGTACAGTTCTGTGTCATCCGCAAATATTTTGCGGGAAATACCATGACTTTCAATAATTTTGCCTAGCTGGCTAGTGTACATGGAGAACAGAATAGGTCCTAAAACCGAGCCCTGTGGCACACCGCAGGTAACGGAACTGTCCATGGCAGATGCATGCTTCACTACAATACGCTGAGTCCTGTCAGTCAGAGAAGATAAAAAAAACAGTGAAGTGCAGTTCCAGAGATGCCTGCCTCATTCTGAAGTCTTGATAGAAGAAGCTCATGGTCAACCACATAAAAAGCAGCACTGAGGTCCAACAGGACTAATATGGTCAGATCGCACGGTCAGCACCACAAAGAACATCATTCATGACACGTAGCAGTGCTGTCTCACAGCTGTTCCCAGGTCGATATGCAGATTGAAATTTATCAAGCAAGTCATAAGTGTTTAGATGCTGCATAAGCTGCTGTGACACAACTCTCTCAAGAATCTTAGATACAAAGGGGAGGTTAGAGACCGGGCGAAAATTCTTGCAGTCATTTGGGTCCTGACCACATTTTTTAAGCAGAGGCTTAACGACCACTGTCTTGAAGAGATGTGGGACTGTAGCAGACTGAAGGCTAATATTCACGATGTTAACCATAACAAGGAGCAAGACTTCCAGACAGTCCAAAACAATCTTGGTTGGGAAGGGGTCAAAAATAGAACAAGTAGGTTCAGATACCATGATTATATGTCTTAACTGTTCACAGGAAACTGGGGACAATTCTACCAGCAGGTTGCCTTCAAAGATATTCTTCATAGCAGACAAATCACAACGTTCCCCAAAGCTTTTTCTGATTGTTTCAATTTTGTCAGTGAAAAAATCACTCAGTCTAACTGTAGCTTGCTCGCTTCTCATGTCAGGCAAAACAAGGGGTACTGATTTCTTCCCGAGAAGGTCATTCGACACGGAGAACATCTTGCGAGAATCAGTACCTGCTGCCTTAAGGAGAGATTGAACATGCTCAGACTTTGCGTGCCTGATTTCTTGCGCATACATGTTTCGTGCTTCCAGAAACTATAGTTTGTCCACTTCACGGCGACTCCTTTCTCCAACGCTTCTCGTCTACACGCCTAACAAGCTTAGCTTTTCTAAACTGTGGGAGTGAAACAAGGGGAGTTAGATTTGTCACTAACAAATTTATTTGACACTGGGGCATATGTGTCCAACAGAGAAACGAGAGTCCGAGTGTAGAGAAGGACTAGTTGTTCAATATCTTTAGGTGGCGACTTCACTAACTCAGTCCCGGGAAGACAATCTCGGAAAGAATCAATATCCATATTCTTTAAGTTCCTCACTAGAATTTTCTCCCTCTCGGCGACAGAGGTAAACTTCCGATTTATTTTCGGTATGGTCGAAACAAAAAAGGTTAACTTCAGTCGTCTACCAGAAATCAGCCTGATTGTCTCTAGGCCGGCAATCCGATATACATTATTGCTCGATGTCTTGCTGTCATCTCATATTATATTACAAATCTTCTTCGAAAACTGCTCGCAGCCGCATGATGACCTACTTGTCCTTTATTTCCAAAAAGGTTAAGAATCCCTTTCCTATAGCATTTTCGTTCACCACCCCCCCTCCCCGTGTCAACCATTTTTTTCCCAATCCCAAATCCCGCGGTAGTCCTACTTCTAGACAGAATTGATTCTTGAAAGAATGTATGTCATTGTGGAGACGGGAGTCATAAATTAGGACTACGCGGTAAGTGGGAAGGAACACAAAAAATGGTCAATATAATATATAATCACAGATCCCAACGCTATCTAGATGTCTATAATACAATAATTATCCTGACAGTCTCTAAAAGTGCCAACTGGCACATACAAATCTGTTATTAATGCTATAAAACTATCATCACAATGCAGTAGTTTTCTGAATTAGTACAACTATCTTACAATTCCCTGGGCCTAAATGTAGCGTTTAAAAATATAGCCAAAAACAAACAAACAAAAAAGACATGGATTTTTTTGTTCTTCCTATTGAAACTTAGTGTCTACTGAAACTAGCAAGAAGTTTTACTTCGATAAGTTAAGCTCGTAGTTGGACCTCAAATGACGAAATAGTTCATCCTTTTTAACAAGACTTACTACTGTGACCTAATCCGTGAACACTGAACCACTCGATGTCTGGAGTTTGTCCGCATACATACACAAAACAAACATTTGTAACCACTTGCTTATGTGAAGGTTTATCATTATCAGAACTCTTTTTTTATGCTGATGACAAATCAATGAAATAGTAACGATCCTGTAGTAATGTAACTCTTATATCCATATTGTATAGCCATGTTGCACTGTCATATCCATGTTGTAACTCTCATACCCATATCGTAACGTTCGTATTCGAGTTGTAACTCTCATATCCATGTCGTATTCTTTTGATGTTGTGAATATTCTTTTGAATTGTAAGTCTCCTCTCATTATAATTTTCCTATTTCTTTATTTTTCAACGGAAATCGTCCATTGTTTATGAAGACTCTAAAACGAGAAACCATACATTCAAAATAATACATGAATAAAAAAAAAAACTGAACGTTAGCAATTAGTCAAATATTTATTGTGCATTTCATGTGTCTAAAAATATGTTCATCCCCAACCCGTTCATTTTAGTCACAAAGTAAAATGTATAGTATGTACCATAACCACTCTCTAGCATTGCTAAAAATTTTATGTGACCCACCAACATATCTGTCAGGAATTTATCCATGATAGAACAAGATCATACTCTGTCCAACAGTGCATCCAGTGTAAACATGTATTTCATGTTTTGTTTTTCAATGAAAAGACAAAAGTTTCCAAATGTTTCAAATAGATACTTGAAAATGGGTTAATATTTTTATAATTATTATCCACTGAGAATATAAAAATAAGAAACTTTGCCACTTATACATACATGATGTGTGATCATACAATGGTGCTCTGTATTGTAACGTGTATATAAATTAATTTAAAATAAACTAGCAAATCTTCTGAGGGTAGGGTACAATGTATATCACCAACTTTTTCATTACAACAGCCACTTAAATTTTTTTTTACACTTTTAGAATTATATATATATATATATCTCATTGATAGACCAACTATCCCTCTGAGGTTAAAACAACAATGAACAATAAATAGATGAACATAACATTGCACTGGTTTCAATTGACTGACCCAAACTGTTGAATTCCTCAGACTGCATTAGGGTAAGATAGAAATATGATGCCTACTTATAAGCAAACTGGGTTTGAGTTATGAAAGAAGTCTAGTCAGAATAAAAAAACTGAGTGTGAGGTTATGAAGGACATCTATAATGTTTGAGACACTAGTGTTTCTCAAAAGTGGGTTCCAGGTATGAGGCATAAGAAAATACTCTCAAAAGTGGGTCCCAGGTATGAGGCATAAGAAAATACTCTCAAAAGTGGGTCCCAGGTATGAGGCATAAGAAAATACTCTCAAAAGTGGGTCCCAGGTATGAGGCATAAGAAAATACTCTCAAAAGAGCTAAAAAGAAAAAAAAAAAAGACACTCTTAAATACATTTTACCATGTTAACATTTGTTTGCATGTAAGTCTAAAGTCAAGATAAAATGTTAACATCTTCAATCAAATGAGGTCATAGATTTTATTTTAAAAAATATCAATCATTCAGATGATAACTTAAAAGAAATGATCAACAAAAATAAGCTTATGCCTACTTATAAGCAAACTGAGTTTGAGCTATGAAAGAAGTCAAGTCAGAACAAAAAACTGAGTTTGAGCTATGAAGGAAGTCTAGTCAGAACAAAAAACTGAGTTTGAGCTATGAAAGAAGTCAAGTCAGAACAAAAAACTGAGTTTGAGGTTATGAAGGAAGTCAAGTCAGAACAAAAAACTGAGTTTGAGCTATGAAGGAAGTCAAGTCAGAACAAAAAACTGAGTTTGAGGTTATGAAGGAAGTCTAGTCAGAACAAAAAACTGAGCTTGAGCTATGAAAGAAGTCAAGTCAGAACAAAAAACTGAGTTTGAGCTATGAAGGAAGTCAAGTCAGAACAAAAAACTCAGTTTGAGGTTATGAAGGAAGTCTAGTCAGAACAAAAAACTGAGTTTGAGCTATGAAAGAAGTCAAGTCAGAACAAAAAACTGAGTTTGAGCTATGAAAGAAGTCAAGTCAGAACAAAAAACTGAGTTTGAGGTTATGAAGGAAGTCTAGTCAGAACAAAAAACTGAGTTTGAGGTTATGAAGGAAGTCAAGTCAGAACAAAAAACTGAGTTTGAGGTTATGAAGGAAGTCTGGTATCTTTAAGGGTTTCTCAAAAGTGGGTTCAAGTTGTGAGCTATGAAAAAATACTTTCTAAAGAGCTTTTAAAAAAAAACACTGTTAATTGTATTTTACCATGGTAACAATTTTTTGTTGCATGTAAGTCTGAAGTCAAGATAAAATGTTAACATCTTCATGCAAATGAGTACATAGATTCTATAAAATAATATCATAATATAAAGTTTATTCCAATGAATGATTGATCCAAAAGTAATGGGTGTCCATGTTGTCATTTCTAGACATAGGGAAGTAAAAATCACCCACGAGACAAAACTCTTTAAAAAAATCTCCAGAGTAAAAAAAAAATTGGAACTGCTAGATTCATTTTCCATGTCAGAATCAATTGGCAGGAATAGTGCTTACTCACATGTTATACTACATTGATTTGATGATCATTAAATGCATTTAATAAAAATAAAACCTGGCAGGGGGGAGAAGAAGAAGAAGAGAACGGAAAAAAATAAAATTCATAAATAAAGTTTAATTCTCCATTTGTAAAAGGACAAGTATTGATGAAATGATAAATAAGAGAAAAGAAAGCAGTTGATGTTTGTTTTTCTTCTTCATTATTCATTGTAGAATTATGCTGATGTGTCAACAAAGGGTAACTTACAGCAGTCTACCTAATGTAAAAAATGACAGAAGGGAGCTGCAAAAGTCATTGTTTGGAGTCTGTTTCAAATAAAAACAGTGGCTTTTAGGATCTCTCCTTCTAAAACTGATTTTAACAATGATTATAGTATATTAACAAAACAAAAAATTGTTTTAAAATCATGCAGCAGTAAGTCAGAGTGAGTAGACCTTTGAAAAATAGAGGGGGAGAGAGAGAGAGAGCAGGGTATACAAAACTTAAGTTAAAATGTGCCAAATTTGCATAATCTCCACACACAAAAATTAGTTAGCAGTATTGAAATTGAAAGCCCTTCACCCATTTAATACATTGTTAAAGTCTCTCTATTTTAGCAGTTAAGAAAAGTGTTGTTCAGTCATGTGGAGTTATTTGAGAGATTTCTCGTTTTAAATTTAGAGAACACGTAAACACAACAAAACAAAAAAAAAACACGACTGTACAACATTCGCATACAACTTTAAAATGAACGCCCTCTCCATATCAACATGGGAAATTTTTTTTTGGTTTAAAAAAAAAAATTTGAAATGAGGTTTGACTAAATAATTTAAAGTTTTGATTCATCAATAGAAACACTCTCATGCAGTTTGCATTCCCAATATTTAACTCTTTATATTTCTTTTAAACAACAAAAATGTATTCAAATATGTAGAGAAAGACACCACTAACTAATAATATATTTGAATTTTTGGAACTCAAACTGATCTCCCTAGAATGGATGGAGTGTTAGGACAGATTGAAAATGGGCTTGTCGTAATCTTAACATATGTGTCAGGGCAAGAAAACTTTCCCTTAAAATCTGTACACTTTTTAAAATTAATATTTTCTGTTATTGATGCTGCCTGTGGTGGCTACTAAATAATAAACCATTACTCCCAGCTATTAATATGTAGAATTTTTTGGTACACGTGCAATCTTAGACAACATATTTATATTAAAATGAAAAATTCTGCAGTTTATGGCATTAAAAAAATGTTGATTAATTGGCAAAAAAATTTTTTTTTTTTTTTAATTTGTGTATAAAAATAATTCATGTCATTTAAAGATAAAATCATAAAAGTTGGACTGGCTGTGACACAAGAATTTAAAAGGAATCAATTTATCACCACAAAGCAGTCAAAATGTATAAACATCAATTTCAACACATACAACAAAGGAGTTTTATCTAAACTCAAAGTAATCACTGCATGGTCCTGAATAGCTAATTTAACGATTTACCAAAAAGCATACATAAAATTTAAAATGTGTGCCTCTTCAACCCGCATGTTGCTAATATACACAAAGAATGAGTAAAAAAAAAACTGTGTGCACTTTTCATGACACAATACCTGACTTAAATTCATGAATTAATTTATGAGCATGCACATTTTTATGAATTGCAATTATAAAAAAAACAGGCAAAATTATTTAGTGTGAAACTCTTCTTATTGGAGTTTTTAAAAAAAAAAAAACTTATTTAAAAGGAACTGAACAAAAATATACAAGTGTTGCTAGGATCTTGGCATTAAATATTTTCCTCTTATCTATGATAAAGATATATCTTAAAGCATATATTACATGGGTGCTATGTACTACTGGTTTGCAACAGAGAAGTACCTATTTCAACATAAAGGTTACTACTACTGTTGAAGTTAAATCTACTGGGCCCATTGGTGTACAACAAAGTGCCAAATGTAGTTACATTTTGGTAAATACATTTGCAGTGGCCAAAAACTGGAAACAAGATAAAGAAAACAAATACAGTGTAAATCTGTAGACAGCAGTTGAAAATTAAATATTACAGGCATAAGTGGCAATTGGAAAATAGGTTTTGGATTGGGAAGGTGCCAGTGTTGATTATAATGAAACAAACTGTGTGTTAAGGTTTCATCAAAATTTTAAAAAAATCATAATTGACTATGTTCCCACTATGACAGATGCTATGACAGATGCTTCCAAAAAAAGAACATAACTATTCCAATAACATTTTCAGCAACCAAATTGCTAAAGCACTGCTGTACTCTTCTCTACCAAACCTTTGTGCAATGCAACAAGATGACAAGTATGTAGAAATCACATGGAGAAAAAAAAGCTTAAAAAAATATTGGTCTTCTTTGAAATTTAAACATCATTGTTCAAAGAGAGAAAAATTGAATTTGTAATACAGATAGTTGCTTTGATGTTTTTGAGCTTAACAATTATGGAATTTTATTCTATGTAATAGGAGGACATACATCAGTAAGATAGAAAATTTAACAAATTATGACTTGAAAATTTTCTACTGGTTTCATTTGAAGCCCTGCTTGTCAAGCCTAATAATTTCTATCATTGATGGCCCTCATGGCAAGACCAACGTACACGCCAATTATAATGGCCACTAAAACAAAGGCGATGATGCCGATGACTACACTGATTGTCACCATGCTTCTGGCTGACCTGGCGTGGGCCGTCGCGGCAGGAATGTCTCCACGAGCCAAAGCACTCCGAGCCTAGAGGAATCAAGACAAACACAAATTTGTTAATAAAAAACTTATTTAAAAAATGGAACGCGCTAAACTAATATTGAAACCAAAAATATTTGAATAAAAAAAATGTAACAATTAAGGCAAAGCTATGTGTATATAAAATATACATAATTTACAGTACAACAGAATTGCTTCAAGCTTGGTCGACAGAGATAAATTTGATCCAGAAATAGATGCAGAAATAAGAGTGATGATATTGAATTAGTTCAAAATCTTGATGTCCAAGATTTGAGCTAGAAGATGAAGTGTTGATAGATCTGACTGGTCTGACCAATTACATATCAGTGAAGAATTTCTTGGCCTAACTGTTCCTAATGTAGTCTTGAGCCTAGATTATACCTCTGAACGGTATGATAACTTTTGTTCATTCAACCCTCAGACTTATTATGAAGAGTTGGCAATCCAGACTAACGTGTATGCAAGATCTAGCAGGCCACCCTAAGCATGGGTTGATGCCAATGAGATGACATTATTTTTTTTTTACATAAATGGGGATGTTTGGAATTCATCAGCTACCAGAATATAAACACTATTGGTGGAGTACTGAGCTTTTAGGTGTTCCTGCGTAAACAATGGTGCAATAGGAAGAAATAACATAATCAAATAACATAAACAAATAGCATAAACAAATTTTTAAAAAAGGGGGATGACAACTGTATTATTTTGAACGGGATTTTTCTTCAAAAACATCAATTTAATTATTTATTTTTTTCTCCAGTTCTACACCTTATAAATGAATAAATAAAAGTTTTTATTTTAATTAAAATTTCTTCTTTTCTCAACAATTATCTGCTTTTTTTCTTTTCTTTTTTTTTTTTTCTGACTTGGTGAAAGACTAATGTATAATTTTTTTAAAGCCAAAAACTAATGAAAGAAATGGAGTTATTCCCCTTTGCTTGGTAGTGAAGGTAATTTCATTATGGATGCTCTGGTACTAAGAGGGTTAAACATACCCTGATGCCATCTCCCTGGAAAAATTACACTAATGGGATAAGTATTTCACATGAAGTTGAATACTTACATCACTTGCCCTCATTATGGCTACAATGCCTGTTGGCCAGAAGCAGCAGAGTGTAACAAATATAGCTGCACACATGTGGTCAGCTGGTGCTGGACCCGCCACAACAGGAAAACTACCTGGCTGTTGGGTTACCTGTTAGGTGCCAAATCAAGAATTAGATGTAGATGAAAAGTGTGTAAACAAAATTATTTTTATTTACCCTTTTTTTTTTTCTCCTACATGTAGAAGAAAAATGTGTACAAAATTTGTTTGGTTAAAATCGCTTATATTGAGGGTCGACCTGTTTTGAGCAGAGTCACAACCTCTCAGAACAGGGCCTAGAGGACGATTTTTCCCTTAGTCAGTGAGCCTGACATTGTTATATTCAAAAAAAGTAATCTCTTGAAATTAAATTTTAATTTTGTTGTTGAGTGATTAAAATACATTTGAGATGTAGACTAACCAATCCTGTTTAATAGTATGAAACATGAATTGTTAATTTTATTGCATTTGAATGTTGTTGAAGCAGCTTTATGTATCTTGTGGCATAATAGAGAGTTAAGGACTGACTTTAGCTGCAATGTTTGGTTCTCTGTTCAGAGTAAGAGTGACAATTACAGCTTACCACAATGTTGTTGGTACCAGTATATTGGAACTGATGTTGGGGATACTGTCCTGGTGGAGCACCACCCATATAGTTTGGTGGGGGTCCATATCCTTGTTGAGGTGGATGCTCAAAACCTTGTTGAGGGTACCCATAGCCTGGTTGGGGTGGGCCATAGTATCCAGGGTATCCAGGTTGCTGAGTGTAGCCTGGTGGAGGGACATACTGTTGTTGTGCTTCAGGAGGTAAGTCAGTGTAAGCAGGTGGAAATTCTGTTGAAAAATTAAATATTTAAACATTTATTTTTATTACAATTTTGTTCTATTTGTTATTATTTACCAACATAATTTTTTTTTAAATAATATTTTTATGTCATCTTAATGCAGTGCTGTCCAACGACCAGCCCGCTGATTTTAAATGGCCAGCTAGAGCTTGAAACATTTTTATTATTATTATTATTTCTCATCGCAGTGATCTTACATAGCGCAGTGCCCCAGGATGAGTGTAAAACAAAAATTTAGGGTGATAATATTATCAAACCCCATTAATTATTTTAGTATTGTTGGGAAATTGTGTGAGAGCACAGGACAAGCTGTAACATGGAAAAGGGGAGGTCATAAAAGCCAAGAGTGGTATGGCTTTAAAGGTAGCAGTAGTTAATGTTGAGCTCATCAGCAGGGCAAACATTTGGAAACGTAGGTGACATAAAGTCTGATACTATCTTCTCCTCCTGTCAGTTGGTTGTACAGAGAAGGTGTCTCTGGGTGTCTGGTCTAACGTCTCGGAGTGTCGGGTCTAACGTCTCGGGGTGTCTGGTCTAATTAATGAGGCGTTGGGGAAAATAACTTAAGTGTAGCTGTTTGGTCATTGTAAAAATGGCCATACCTCCACCAATGGAACCAAGTTAAATGAAATAGATAGGTGAGCACAGGGACTTAACAACTTTACCTTGTCGGATGATAATGATAATCGAGATGGGAGCTGAGGGTACTAAAGGTGTCACAAATGAATCACTGCTGTGGGCAGTGTGAAACATTTGTGGTACAATGTTATATAAACATGTAGTCTAGCCAGGTATAGAAGAGTGTGTGTACATCCTGTATTGTTATGAAGTTGGGAACAAGTGCCTGGTATTCAGAGATCTAAGTATGAGATGTTCAATGAGTAGAAATAAGGATGCAAGCTGTGTTTGCTTGTAGTTAGTGCAATTCAGTCAGGGAGGAATTGTGTGAAACAGTAGGAATGAGTCTTATAAGTATTTTTTAAATTTATAAACAAACATAAAAATGCGTAGCCAAAAAAATTCTGAATGGCGCCATGTTTCTTCTGATGCATTTCCACATTTATGGATATGTTGTAACAAAATTTTTACAGAGTTTTTGTAAGAGCCTTACATCAGTGAAGCTGGATTCTCTTTAATGACCAACATTAAGTCCAAAAAATGTAATACTGTGACTGGTGAACATTTAGGGCAGGTGCTACCAATAACTACCTCAAATTAATCAAATTGCAAGTACAAATCAAAGCAAAATATATCATTAAAAAGAGGCTACATTTTTTATTCACTTTATTCATATTCTTAATACGCCGATAATGCTATTGGATTATATTATGAATCATTTCTTAAAAAAAGAAAAAACAATCTTTTTTAAGATGTCATTAACAGCCCTCAGACTTAAGAGAAAAAAATGTTTGGCCAGCATAGTAAAAAAGAGTGGCCAACCTGCAGCCGGGGAGATTAAATGTTGCAGTCTGTGGCATGTATTATAAGTGAACTGATTTCTTCATTAAAGCTGTGCTTCTTTTCCTTTCTGTTCATAAAGGAACATAAGATAAACTTGACAGCCCAGTTATCTTTGTGTCTATGTTGCCAATCATAAGCATTATTGTAATAAAAAAGATGAAAGGGATGCAACCCATGTGATGGTGAACATAGACAGATTAATGAGCATAATAATGGGGGGGGGGGGGTGGAATGACGACACTGATGTACTGCAATCAGGTTTAGAAAAAAGAGGTGAATACCACAAGGTACAGGAAATCCTGAAGAAAAAAAAGACAAAGCAAAATAGCATACATGTTGGCAAAGACACTTGAGACTTTCAATACTTTCATCTTCTCATTACTGCAGTACACACTCTGAGCACACTACCATTTCATGAGCTTTTCTAGAACTCTCCACAGGAGCAGTGAAGTCTTTCATTAATAATGTGAGGCCCACTTGGGGTTACAATGATAAAAAAAATGTCAAAAGAAAAATGACAAGTAAAACCAAAAAAAATTGGGCATACACTGTTTGGGCCTCATTTAGCTCACTACTGAATAGGCCTAGTTGCTTTGATTTGTCCTACCCAACAGTTAGATAAATAAAATGGTTAATAATGCTTTACAACAGTTAGATAAATAAAATGGTTAATAATGCTTTAAATTTGATTTTGAGGAGGGAGTGTGGTGTCAAATGTGAAAAACAATTTGACTGGTTGGCAGATCCGGCTAAGAGTGTAGGACTTCAACTTCTAAGTTAGACTACTACTACTGTAGAAAGAGTAAGAGAATAGATATATATATATATACCTTCCCTTATGAAGTGTGAACTATATAAACTATGTAGTGATTTGTAAGTAATGTACTGTCTAGGCTGTAGTGTATAGTAGTAGGTTATGAGTTTAAGACAAGGCTAAGATAAGACGAGGCCTATGCCTATAAAAATAACTTCTTATAGGTCTAATATAACTATATAAAACGTGTGCTAGGCTATATATCGGCTATAGGCCTAAAATAGCCTAGACTAAGATACATATACTTAAATTACTTATAAAAGTCTTGTAATATAATTTTATACAATTGTAATAATTGGGTAATAATGGGGAGAGACTGCAATCAGGTTAGAAAAATGGAAATAGTGAAACAAAATATGGGAAAACCTGAAGAAAAAAAAAAGAGATATTAGGAGATAATTTGCCCATGTGAATTCTTAAAATGCTGGAAAATTATTTTATGTTTTTTACAAAAATCGAATCAAATTTGGTTAAATATATCTGCTTTTATGCAAGAATATGTAATCATTAGTAATAAGTAAGTTTTATTATACATTAGAAATAAATTAAATAAAAAAATTAAGGAATACTTTATACTTTAAAATTATTTAGTTGATTTTGAGAGTTAAGATATTGTGTTGCCGTATAAAAGGAGAGTGAAATTCTTTACTTCATCTATATAATATTATTGTTACATTTTTATAAGCTAAATCTTATAGCTGTATATGCTTTTCATATTCTGATATTTACAGTTAAAGGTCTTAGAAAATGAGGAGGGGGGTGGAAGTACATTTTATAAAGATTTTATGCACTTGAGGGATGTCGTTTCCATCATAGCAATATCCCAAAACTCAAAATAAATACAGGATTGAATTTGGTACTTAGATTACTGAAAATAAAATTGTGAACTAAGAAGTTTATCATTTGTTTTTAAATCTGTTTTTTTTTACATTTCAAGAGTGAATGGACAAATCTGGGGGGTGGGGGGGTTTTAAATCATTTTTTTTTTAAATAAGCAAAATAATAATTGAAATATGTTATTTTTTATATGTAGTACATTGCGTGGTAAAATTGGAGATTAGATTTTTGCCCTAGACAGCACAAGTTAAGCCACAGTATGGCTGAGTGTTTTTGATAAGTATAATAATATTTCAAAGCTCAAATCAGTTTCACACCGGGAAACAGTAGATAGTTTTAAAACTAATAAAATAATGTTTAAATCTTCTTCTAAAATCAAACCTGGTTACACTGGAACTCCCAAAATAGTATAATATAGTCTCAGAGTAGTATTTTACCATCTCAAAAATCTTACAACACCTTAGTGTAATAGTAAATAAATAAACATACAGTATACTGTAAACAATAACTATTAGCATCGCATGCCTAATAAAGGTCTCTTCTCAAAGTAGATGACTGACGTTAATATACAGTGCACTGTTACAAATAAAAAGGTGCTTGTTATTTGCCACTTTGATTGAGACAGATTTGGGGGGGGGGGGGGAGGAGGGGATTATGAGAACGCCCATCAAAGTCACCCGAGAAAAAGTGGGAGTGGGGTTTATTTTTGGAATTCCAAATACCGGGATGCATTTTTGTGTACACATGCATAAAGTTTTGCTAATTGCTTTATAATTGATGTATTTATTTTAATATATTTCTTTTTAAATCAGTCAAAAAAGGGGCAGGTACACTGACATGGCACAAACTGTCACAAAAAGTATGTGTGCATATATTTTAAATGTTGTTTAAGCCAAAAATTAAAATAATCGCCAATTGAATGAACAAATAAGTTCCTATGTGATAATTCCAAAACAGGAAGAAACATGCTGGAACAAATATTATAATTAAAATTTTACAAATGCTTAGAGACTTCTAAAAATTGATTTCAAACTCTGCTTACTAGATCTTATAAAATATGTCAAAATCTAATACTGCTGAGCGGAGCAGGTGGGAAAGCATTCTTTTAAAAATCTTTAGCTTTCTCCATTTTGGTAATCGCTGCCATTCAGCCGAAGAATAAAATAATTGTGTCACAAAATCACATCATAGAGCAATGAATCAAACAAAACAAAATGTTTACTAAATTTGTCACTAGGGGAAATATGCTAAATCAGGCCTGCACAGCATATGGCCCGCTTTGCGGCCCGCGAAATAACAAAATATTCTTTTTTATCATTATTTTCTTAATAGCTTTCCCCCCTGTCCTATTTTCTTTGGGCATGCACAAGTTTTTAATAAAGGATTACCAAAAATATGACTATCTTACAAAAAATTGTGATTTTATTATATAGCCTTCAAACTAATTTGAAAAGTGTAGAAAGGAGTTAAAAGTAACAATCAAAAACATTGTTTTATTCATTTTAAATCATAAAAACCACAGGAATATATTTTTATAACCTGGTTTTGTAAAATGGTAGCATTAGAAGGTTTTGACCTATAATCGTAAAAGCTATCTCAAAATCGTACACTGTGTGCCAAAGTCATAAGAGTAAACAGGTCTGTAAAAATATGTTTCAAGCTGAGAAAAGACATTTTAATTCAATGAATATCTTTAAATCCAATGAAAAAATTGTTAGACTTTCTTTTAGAATAAATAAATATGTATTATATTGTATTGACTTTGGGGCCATCCATAAATGACGTCACGCGTCTAGGGGGGGAAGGGGGGTCAGATTTTTGTGATGATGTGTGACGAGGGGGAGGGGGGGACTCTCAAGCAATGTGACGTCACATGAAAAGTAGAATATTGTAGTAAAGAATTGCACTTAATAACCCTAAATTATTGACATTTTTAACATATTCTTTTATACAAAAATCATTATTTTATTTTTAAACTACTATCACTGAGACTGAGAGAATCAGTTCAGGTATGTGAGGTCCCAATAATGGCTCAGATCAGGTTACAAGACACCATGGAGGAGGGAACTGGGGGTGTGGTTGCCATGCCAGTTGTGAGAATTTATGGCTAAATGTGGACACAGGAGTCATCCAGAGGAAGTGGAATTGAAAGAATACAATGGTTGACCTTGGGGTGGGTGGGTGGTGTAAATGCTCTAGGGCAGGGGCCGGGGGGGGGGGGGGGGGTATCTTAGTACATGCTCTAGAGCAGGGATTCTTAACATTTTTTGCAGCCCTGCTGGCCCACTTGTTTTAAATACCCCCCCCCCCCCCAAACATAAAAATTATATTGTAATAAAATTAAAAATAACTCAACAATTTAGTCATCACAGTTTTATTTCTTTCATTAACTTTATAAGCAAGGGAAAAAAATTACAAATAAAAGCTATGCGCCAACATAATTCACATGAAAGACATTTACTGCTGCTAATCAAAATGGAAACAAACTATTTTTTTTTAAAAAGCAGCAACAGCTAGCAATGGCAGCAATTACAACCAGTGGCGTAGCTAGGGTTGGTGTCACCCGGTCTAGTAAGCTCGTGTCAACCCTCCACCCTTGACTTCCACGATGTAATTCTTCTTGTTAAACTTAGTCCACAGTATTAAAGGTCAGTAGGTAAATGTATTTAAGAACTGTGACATGTACTTAGAATCGCTTATTGTTATTAGAATGTTATCAAAGGATAGTTTTACTTCTCAGATTTTAGATAATTATAGCTTCCTGTCACATACAAAAGTTACCAAACACTTCATTCGGCGTTGAAACATGTTCAAAACGGTGTGTTTCTGACCTAATAATAAGGTAACCTAACTGCTGACGCATCACCTTTGAAATTATTATAAAAAACGAATCTTGTTTGGTTACATGGGTGGAAAATGTACGTGCCATCTGTTATCCTTTTATGAATTTCGGTTAGACCGAGCATTGTGTGCTCTGTAAATACGCAATTTTTCAATTTGATGTCACCCCCCTGAGATGGTGTCACCCCTGTGCGGTCAGCACCCCTCTGGCTATGCCACTGAATGCACTTTTCTAGTCTTCGGCACCTCAGGGCTAGGGAGGTACTTTTACCACTGGATAAGAACCACTGTTCTAGTGAAGTGTTTCTGACACAGATGCAGTAATTTGATATCCATGGGAGGTGACTTTATCAAGGGCTTGTAAAGGACAGTAGTGGACACAGGGATTTTTTATAGGGGGGGGGGGTGTAGAGATTTGTGATGTTTAGGGGGGTCTAACTTTTTGTGATGATTTGCGACGATGGGGGGAGGAGGGGTCAAAAATCGGCAAAATTTGCGTGATGTCATTTATGGATGGCCCCTTTGGGTACATTTACATAAGTATAGCCATAAATCAAAAAAGTTGGAAAAGGGAAAATATAGAAAATATATATTCTTTCCAACTAAGAACATCTACATTTTCCTAATTTTCCAATTATACAGTTCAGGGGTGAGGATAAGGGGCAAGGATTCTCATATTTATGAGAATAATCACTATGTTTATATTAAAAAATTTATTATAAATATTTCTTGTAAATACATTTCAAGTGCCAAAGAAAGAGAGTGGGAACATTTTTATGTGGATAAAAATATCTTAAAACACAATCATTCTACACATATGAAAATTTAATCTTAAATTACAACGATATTTCCTTTACCTAACAGTTCAGGGGCATGAACAAAGATGGGGTTAAGAGGTTCTTTCAAAATATGAAAATATTTTTGTTTCCAATTAGAAAAAGGTCATGCCAGTCATGGGAAAATTGGGTGTAAAGTTATATGAGATTAATAGGTCAACTTCCATCTAGAGCTCAGTATTCAAAATATTTTGATTTTTAACTTTTGTGTTAACTTGATGCAAGTTTTTGTCTCCCCTGCCCTAAAGATTATTTTGTTTTTTATTTTTTATTGAAAATGTGGGGATGGGATTAGGGACGGCTCTCTCTCCCCTGAAAGTTATGTTGAAATGTACAGTACAGTGAAATGGCGACATGATAGAAATAATAGCATAGGGGTACTTCGATTTTCAAACAAAGGACAGCACTTTTAGAGAGGTTTTTTTTTTCCCACTGGTGTTAATCTTGGTGTATCAGTAAGGATTTTTCTTTTTTCATTTCTTTTCAACCTTGCAAGTTGAATTTTAATAAAACTGAATGGAAAATTTCATCTTAATAATCTGTAGTTTGTTACTAATCAATCATCAGTTTATGATGTGAGAAATGCTCAGTGAAGAACGGGAAAGTTATGACACACATCTTTCAGGACCAATAATTAATCTATTCACTGAGTCCAGTGTTGGGATTCCCCATAGGGATGTCACTGCGCTTAGAGTGAGACAACCCATACAGCTAACCCAAAATTTACCAATTTAAGTTGATACCCATTAAAAAGTTCTTTTCCAACAAATCATTCCACAGTGATGTGGAATGCATAAAAGCACAGAAAGACACCACCATCCCCAAGCCCAAGCCAAACCACACACACAACAACAAAAAATCAAGACACACTGCTGATCATCTACTGATTCTACTCAGTCTAATGCATCATGGTCTATATTTCCTATCATCTTAACAGCATCTTCTTGCCTTTGACTTTGTTGGACCAAATGTCAAATAGGCAAGGACGAGAGAGTGAGGTTAACAAATTGTCATTAGCGACTCTCCCTGAACTCCTAACTTTAACCAAAATACAATCAGTTGGCCTATATTACTCTTGTTATACTATGACTATAAAAAAATAACTATAAGTTATAAGTATAAGTCATAAGTTTAAGACTAGACTATTACTATTATTACTAGTAAAATGACTATGACTATTTCAAATTAATAATTACAATACCTCAGCCTCTGACTTTTCTTTTAAAAACTATTTGTCAACTCTTTCTAAACTATTAAACATAATATTCTCACCAGCAGATTTCTCCATAATTAAGGTAACACAAAATATCTTATCTCTTTCTCACTATTATTGTGAAATAAAATTTATGTCAGTTGTGACGCAATGTAGTTATTTACAGATCCAGGATCTGTGTACAAAACATGAAAACGGAAGTAAGTACAATAACTCTGAGGGTACAGTGGGATTGAATGAAAAGTCTAAAAGTACAACCTTAAATTATACATTGGCATCTTCCATCATAATTAATAACGGAGAAAAACACTAAATTTTATTAATCAAAATGATAAATGCATTACTGAGTTTAAAAAAATAATAATGATGCAAAATAAGACCCAAACCATATTATTTATTTATTTAATTTAAATAAATTGTATTAGTATTAGCTAAAAATTGTAATATTGACATGATCATGGCTAGACATATAAATTAGGACTATGACAATGGACATAATGACTGTTGTCGTTAGGGACATCCATAAATGATGACATACATCTAGGGGGTATGAGTATGGGGTCACATTTTTGTGACGATGTGGTGTGACGAGGGGAAACGTAAGCAATGCGAGTCACATGAAAAGCGGAATTTTATAGAAAATTTTAAAGAAATTAAGAATTGCTCTTAATCTTAATAACCATAATTTACGGACGTTTTTGACACTATTCTTTTATAAAACAATTATACTTATTTTATTTTTAAACTACGTTCACTGAGAGAATCGAGAGGCCTACAGAAAAAAATGGCCTCTGATCAAGTTACAGGCCGCCATGGAGGAGGAGAAAATGGGTGTAGTGACATTTGACAGTCGAGAGAATTTATGTCATGGAATTAGGACTACCAAGTGAAGTGGGATGGAAATTTTTAAAAAATCGTTGACCCGGGGAGGGGGTGATCTTAGTAAATTCACTAGGGCAGGGAGTTTTTAACCTTTTTGGAAAGTTGCAAGCCTACTCCGTTTAAAACACCACCCCACCCCGCACCCCTCCAAAAAAACTGTTTATTATATTGTTATTCATTTAAAATATGAAAATAAATAAAGAATTTAGTTAGTTATCGCGGTTTTATTTCTTTAATTAACTAAATTAACACCCTTCCCCTTCGTCACAAAACTGTGACCCCCCACCGCCTAGACGTGTGACGTCATTTATGAATGTCCACTCACCACGACGCCAACATCGGGCGAGGGGCGCTAAAATCGTCTTTAAAATAGGACCTAAATAGTGAATCAAACTATAAAATCTCATGCACTCTGCAAAGTCGTCTTTTACTGGTCCACCCCGTGCAGCCTTTTTTTTAAAAATATATATATTGAGTGACGCCATTTTCAGGCTTCGTCCTCGGGCGCCGCTTTTCTTCGAAACGGCCCTGATGTTAAGCTCCCTGCCTCTTCACATCAAACGAATTCGTATGTGTAGTATTGTCTTTCAATTTTTGACCCCGCCTGAGTGAAGATCCATGGCATGTGACGGTTGATTTTTGCGCTTGAGAAATACATTTAGATGTCTTGTTCTTGATTTAAAAATGGTTTCTTTGTAAGAATGTATGTGCTGAAAATGAATATGTTGGAAAATAAAAGTTATAAAAGGTATTTTTTTTTAAATGCCTGAATGTTAGAATGGCCGACACACCACTTCCTGCAGGCTACACGCTACTGTGTCGCGACACAACTTGGAAAGCACTGGCTTAAGAACATGTAGTCTATAAATAGTAGACAAAGAAGTGAGATACTGAACTTGATAATTCAATGTTTTAACTAGATTTTACAGGTAGGCCTACTGGGCTTAGAGTTCGAGCGACAATTTGACAATATGTTACTATTTGTGACTTACTGAAATTTGAGGAGAAAAAAAAACTAGATAATTTTATTCTAAAAGTGTACCTGTCTGCCTTTGATTTGTTTATTAAAAAATTGTACGGAATCCCGGGAAGCCCTTTAAAATGATGTATCATCTATGGCAATAGGACAATATTAAAAATTTCTGTCAAAGTACCTAATCAAGTCTTTCACCTCCTCCTCCTTTTAAAAAAAAAAAAACCTCACTCTTTCAGTTTCTATAAAATAGTTTGTTTTGTCATTATTAATTCATCTGTCGATTTCTTAAAATTATTTATTTTTATTCCATTGATTAGATTAGATCTAATTTTTTTAAAAAGTAATACAATCGTGTAGGAAATAAGTTAAAACGAAAGAAAAAAGACATATAAGTTAGAAGGCCTGTTTCATACTATAAACTATAAGAGGGATTGTTCGTGCGTGTCGAAGAACTTCTACTTAGACCGTGATTAGCGTGAACACGCCTGACAAAGTGAGACCAACTTGGCCAGGTGACCCTAATGATGACCAATAGGACAGACTTAAACATAGTACAAAGCCGAACAACAGACAGTGGAGAGCGTGTACTGTGAACAGCAGTTAGTGTTAAAAAAAACTACGAACTCTGCACTTTAGTTAATAAGGTTCAATAAATATAAACCAATTTCTATTTAAGAATATAGATTTAAAAATGTCTCAAGCTCGTCAGAATTATGCCGAAGAATGTGAAGCTGCGATAAACAGACAAATCAACCTGGAACTTTACGCCAGCTATGTTTATTCGTCAATGGTAAGTCACCATGCCATCCATGGTCGTCTTAAAGTAAAGTTAACTGAACTGTACGGCAGTATTTTTCAACCTTTTTATTTTTAATAAGATTTTTGACAAATTATAGCTAATTGAAGTATTGGAAAATGAGGGTTCTGTCCGTGTCAAAGAAATAATAAATTGCGCTAAAATAAAGGATTACCCACTTTAAATTTAAACAAGACATGATTAAATCTGATTATTTATTATGAATCTAAAAGTTTTTCTTTAGTACTAAGGACGACCATTAAGGTAGATGTCGGCTTTCAATACTTTCATGCTTTCAATGAACTCATTTGCCTTGCCTTTAGGCTTTAAGCCGTAGCCTTAGACCTTAGTGACAAAATATTGTCAATATTAATATAATATAATTTTAACTTAATTTTTGGTAACCGCTGGGGAGCATGATGGTCAGTTCGTACAGACTGTGGAACAAAATTTTTTGAAAGTGTCTATATTGGTAGTCTACACTACTACCGATAGCTTCTTCTATGGCCTGTGCAGCTATTTTAGTCTTTGGTTGACTTTTTTAATACAGAATTTGCAGCGTTCATGCCATTTTAGCTTATTAATGGTGAAACCAATGTTCTTATGACATATATGTCTCTACTTGCGATGTACTGTGATTTTTATTGTGATATCTCAGATCTGCGATTGATTTTTTGATTCCACCTCTGGAATTCTACAACCATTTATTGTTTTTGAGACATTCAACTGAAGAAAATTTTCATAGCACCATCTGATAAAGCTTGTAACCAACACACCTTCTAGTAAATTGGCTACCAGCTCCATCTGCTGAGCTGAGCCATACATTTGCGTCACTAAGCTCTGCTGTTTGCGGCCTAACCCCCACCATGGGTCTTGTTTGCTAGGAGTGGGAAAATTTGAATAGATGCTTCTGGTGGTCGTATTGTCTGCCCACATTGCCTGTACCACTTCGTCCTGAAATGGTCTGCCAGCCAGTTCTTTATTCCCAAATAAGTAATTGATCTTGGTACTTCTGGCTGAGGCTGGGCAGCCCCGGTGTTTGCCAGTGTGTCCGCTTTCTCATTGCCACTGACGTTGACGTGGCCTGGGATCCACTAAATGGCCATATAAGCTTTCACCTTCTTCAGATAATAAGCCGTAAATTGCATCTTTAGCAAATTTAATGAAAGTTTTGAGATTATTCAACTTTTTACAAAAAATGACATACTGCGTTTAGAGAATTAAATCATTTATAGACAAGAATAAGAGGAATATGAGCTTTATAATTAAGCTCTACCATGTACTAAAGGAACCGGGTTTGCTCGTCAAAGAGTTAAGGTTTTTTCTCTTTTTCTTTCAAAAATGGTAGATACCCTGTTTTGAAAATAAGCTCTTCACTTATAGTTTCACTTACATACATTTAAATAATCTCTGGAAAATTGCAACTGTTGTATAGCTGTAATATTGCATCTATTTTTTATAACATTTGATTAAAATTTTTAAAATAATTTATTAACCTTTTTGAAATTGAAATATTTGCACAAAGTCTGTGGGGGGGGGGGGGGTCCTCTGTTGCCTGTAAAGTTCTGCACTTAGGATTGCACCATGCACATAACCAAATCCATTTTTTTTTGTTCCCCCCCCCCCCCCCCAGGCTTTTCATTTTGACAGAGATGATGTGGCACTTCCAGGTTTCCATAAGTTTTTCAAGAAACAGTCAGATGAGGAAAGGGAACACGCAGAGAAATTGATGAAATATCAGAACTTGAGAGGTGGCAGAGTCCTTCTACAGGATGTAAAGGTTGGTAAGACTTGTGGCTTAAACAAAAACGGATGCCTTAGAAATACAAGCATAAATTATAAAGCAGAAAAATCAGTTTACTTTATGCATGACTATATGCCATAAATTAACATCACACTGCCAAAAGGAAACCAGTTGAAACAATGATCTGGAAATATTGTCCTATTAAAATTTTTAATGTTACCCGGTATGCGGTTGCATTCTCTTATGAAGCTCTTATGGACCCACATGTAATCTCTGTTCACAAACCTTCCCCCTCTCCGCGAGATGTTTCACCCTAGTAGTGAACCATTTGGCTACCTCTGTAATTTTATATGAGAAAGTTTGATTTTAATGTATGCATATCAATAAAAATAATTCCAGAGTGGTTCTTTCTTGTCTGCCCTGCTCTCTTTCGCCCATAACACCACCCCCCACCCTCCCCCAGTCATGCGATTGATCACTTATACACCAAATGCACACTAAAGAAAAGTAGTTACCCTGGAATGGCGTCAGTACACTTAAATACCCTACAAAAATGGCACCATTAACCCTCAATACCAAACGAAAACAGCACCTGTAGCCGTCCCAACTCTAAGTCAATACAACTAAGCATTGGGAGCATTATAGTGATAGATTACGCACCCCTTCCAATATTTTAGATGCTGGACGTGGTTGTGTTGCCCCATCCAAAAAAATATTAAAGTTATGATCTTGTCCAAATCATAGATGTTAGTGCACAATTTAAAATCCTACACAGTATAATTTCATGATTAATAAATCAAAGTCGAGTCTCTGATAAAGGGAGAGACCAGTTGTCACTTTACAAGACATGCAGGTATTCTTTAAGTCTACAACTTGATTAAAATGTAGTGGCATAAAATCTCTACATTTTTATTTGTGTATGTTTTATGTATATTTCCTGAATGTTGGTGTTTGTTGCTTGCCCTGTTGTTTCTAGTAGACCTGGAGTTTAAACATTACCCCTGTGGCCTGAACGTTCAATTTTTTCATGTTTCTATTACTAATTTACTACTTTATAAAAATGTTCCTAACAGAAACCAGAATTAGATGAGTGGGGAAATGGCCTGGAGGCAATGAGCTCTGCTCTGAAGCTAGAGAAAAGTGTGAACCAATCACTGCTGGATCTCCACAAGGTGGCTGAAAGCAAAAATGATGTGCAGGTAAGTGCATCTGTTACTGCTGTAAATGCACATCACATTACACAGAGTTAAGGTTACTTGTTTGTACCAGGTTTCAGTTTTTAAAGTGTGTTTGTATATCTAAACTGTTGCATCAAAATCATGCATGTGATTACCAGTTTACCATCTAGTTGAAGCATAAGTGTGTCTGGTGTAAAACTTGACAAAGTATGAGTGTTTACTAATGTTAGGTATCAAAATTATAACACATGGGATCTTTCTAACCGTGATATAACCCATGAGAACAATAACCAGCTGTTTCTAAACAAACATTTCTCCACTTATACTTAGATTTGTTATTATTTGTAGAATAACTCAATTGTTTTTTTCATTTCAGCTTGGTGACTTCTTGGAAGGAGAGTTCCTGAAGGAACAAAGTGAATCCATCAAACAGATAGCCGACTATGTGAGACAACTGACCCGGGCTGGTCCTGGTCTTGGAGAGTATCTGTTTGACAAGGAGACACTACAGGAATAACCATGGTAGTGCTTTTCATTCAGGGCAATCATGACCACTAAAAAGATGTCCTTTTGTAGATTAGCATGTCATAGATTGAATGTATTTAATCAAGAATTGTAAAGAGTTAAGCAGATTAGCATGTCATGGATTAAATGTTACATGTAAGTCAAGTTTCGTAAAGATTTGACATTTTGTTACTTCATGGTGCCAAAAGTTAGTGTGAATAGATAGTTGCTTCTGAAAGGTAAAAGGCATTTTTATGTCTTCATCAGCATGTGTGTGGCACAACACATTCGATTTGTCAAGAGACTTACAAGTGTTCAATAAGGCACAATGTTTACCTATGATATTACTTAAATGGGCAATAAACTGTCACTACTTAGTCTGTTCGTTCTAAGTTTTTAATTATTTTTTTTAAAACTTGAACTTGAACTTGAACATTCTTTTAATTTTAAGTATGTTTTGAAAAGAGCACTGTTTCCAGTCCATTTATAAATATATTATTATTAGCATTATTTGCCAACTGAAATACTTGATACAGTGCGGGTAAAATTATTGCTTTAAGTATCATATAAGTAACTGCCATTGGGAACAATATTATGTGGCAGTTTGAATAAAGTTAACTATTGCAGATGTGGTTTTAAAACTGGATGGTGTCTGCCTCTATAGGAGACTTGGTGGTATCTGCCTCTATAGGAGTGTGGGTGGTATCTGCCTCTATAGGAGTGTGGGTGGTATCTGCCTCTATAGGAGTGTGGGTGGTATCTGCCTCTATAGGAGTGTGGGTGGTATCTGCCTCTATAGGAGACTTGGTGGTATCTGCCTCTATAGGAGTGTGGGTGGTATCTGCCTCTATAGGAGTGTGGGTGGTATCTGCCTCTATAGGAGACTGGGTGGTATCTGCCTCTATATAGGTGTCTGGGTGGTATCTGCCTCTATAGGTGTCTGGGTGGTATCTGCCTCTATAGGAGTGTGGGTGGTATCTGCCTCTATAGGAGTGTGGGTGGTATCTGCCTCTATAGGAGTGTGGGTGGTATCTGCCTCTATAGGTGTCTGAGTGGTATCTGCCTCTATTGGAGTGTGCGTGGTATCTGCCTCTATAGGAGTGTGGGTGGTATCTGCCTCTATAGGTGTCTGGGTGGTATCTGCCTCCATAGGTGTCTGGGTGGTATCTGCCTCTATAGGAGTCCTCAGAAATTGCTAAAATACTCTGTCAGATTTGAGGGGCACTGGAATTATCATGGGAGGCTGGATGATTCTTTTTGTAGAATAATAAATATTCTCGTCTGCAATAAATAAGTTGTAGATAGACACAGGCCAGAGACAATTTTTCACAGCCGATGTTGATTGGGGTTCATGAGCCTAACGTTGCCGATCAGCACGGCATGAGATGAAACACTAGAGAAAAGCTAAAAGCAGTTTTAGCATAAAATAACAAAGACAGGACCCTAGCATCAAATAATAGTAAATGGTGTCATCTCACTTTTGCTGATCATACATTAAAAATACATTTTATGACATACATAGTATAGGGTCCTCTGGTGCAAAGGGAAACTTACCCACCGTGCCCCCAAACTAAATTTTTTTTGGCAACATTGCACTTGCACTGACCAGTCAACAAAACTAAAAAAGTTGGAAGACTTCATACAAAATACTCTTAATGAGAGCCCTTTGCTTTTATAATATAAATACATTCTAGAACATGTACCTTCAATGATTAGAGTGGCTCTGATAGAGCCTATTGTCACCTAAATATCAGTTATTAATTAAGGCTATAAATATATCGCCACAATGTTTCGCGGTTATCGTCACACTAATGCTTTGTGTTTTCATAAATAGCTGGCAAGATATCGCTGTATTAATATTTGGCCTAGTGCCAACACATTAGTCTTTCTGTGCTGGTGACGTAATTATTTCATTCGTAGACCAACCTCCTCACCCCCATTGGTGGGGGGAATAATTTTTTAAACCGGATATCTTAAAATTAGTTCTTCTGACGGGTCACGATGGAGAATTGCAAAACATCTAAATTGGTCGCCTAAATCATACAAGTAAACAGGTCTGCAGTAGGCCTACTACATAATTATAATACAAACCAGTGATACATGCACACACTTGTTTTTTCGTCAATAACAAAGTTTATGAGCATGATAATGGTGAATTTCAAGAAATGAATGAATTGAATTTGAAAAAGCCTAGGTTTCTTTAATTTAAAAAAAAAAATTATAGGGGAAATTTTACCATTTCCTAGGATTATTTACTATTATTCACCTTTGCCTATGACAACATTAATGAGCATGATATGATAAATCAAAATGAAATGTAACAAATTAATGAAAATATAAATATAACCATTCCATTAGTTTTTCTTCCACAAAACTGTTTGCCTAGGCCTACTTGAAATTTAATTTTTTTGGAAATAAAGGACAAGCGGGTCATCATTCAGCTGTGAGCAGATTTCGCAGAGCATTAGTCATATAACATACCATAACATTGATGACAGCAAGGTGTCGAGCAATAATGAATATCGGATTGCCAGCCTAGAGACAGACGGACAGTCTGACCTCTGGTAGATGACCTAAAACCCCAGTCACTTTCGGCCAGAAAGTCTCAATCACTTTCGGCCAAAACTGAAAGTTAACTTTTCAGTTTCGGACCAAAATTTAACTTTTTTGGTTTCGACCGAAAGTGATCAAATGGCCACCTTCGGCACCGAATCTGAAATTCGGTCGTTCTCTTTTTCCAAGTAGCTTCTGCCTCTACCCAAAAAAATGCTCATTACAACTTATTAAACCATGGTTTGTACAGTACAGCTAGCTAAACCAGTCCTTCACATTAAAACACTGATCCATACAGTGTAGCTAGGTGAACCACGGTCTTACAGTATGTTTTTGCAAGTCTGCTAGTTGAACCACTGCTCTATACAGCATGGCTAGTTAAACCACTACACTCTACAGCAGGCCTGCACAACTCAAAATGTAAGGCGGGCCGTAATACGTTAAGAAAAACTCGTGCGGACCGAAAGAAAATAGGACGGGGGGGGGAAGCTATTATGAATATTATAAAGAAAAGAATACTGTGTTACTTTGCGGGCCGCAAAGAGGGTGCTGGCGGGCCGTGTGTTGGGCAGGCCTGCTCTACAGTGCAGCTAGTTAAACCACTACTTCAGAACAGCTAGTTAAACCACTACTTCAGAACAGCTAGTTAAACCACTACTTCAGTACAGCTAGTTAAACCACTACTTCAGAACAGCTAGTTAAACCACTACTTCAGAACAGCTAGTTAAACCACTACTTCAGAACAGCTAGTTAAACCACTACTTCAGAACAGCTAGTTAAACCACTACTTCAGAACAGCTAGTTAAACCACTACTTCAGAACAGCTAGTTAAACCACTACTTCAGAGCAGCTAGTTAAACCACTACTTCAGAGCAGCTAGTTAAACCACTACTTCAGAACAGCTAGTTAAACCACTACTTCAGAACAGCTAGTTAAATATTTAGCAATTTCCTCTAACTTAGTAGTTTTTCTGTAAGGTTATTGACGGTCCCTAGGGGGCCAATAGCTTTATTGACTTCAATTTATTTTTGTTCTCATAATGTGCAAGGACATAGTCACCGGTACATTTAAAGAACACAATTTTTCTTCTGCTTCTGTTGGTTTTCCTATAAAATGTCAACCAAACTTTTTTTTAAACTAGCCATCAATAATTTGTTCCAACACATGGATCAAAATACACCATTGTTATTTTATTTGTTTCATATAATTTGTATAATAATATATAAAAATAGAAGATAAGTATCACCCAAAACTTTAATGATGGAAATGTTTGTGTAGGCCTGGGTGATGATAAACATAGATCTATATATATATATCATCATGGCATCACAGGTCTCATGTTAGTTAAAAGTGGTGGGTGACCATTAATGAGGCAAAGTACAAACATTTTCTTTTCTCATTTTAATGATAATCAAAATATTTGCCACTATAAGTCACTTGAGAACCTTCGCTTGAAGACGTGTGAGGTGGTTTTAGAGCCTGGACCAGTGGGACTGCTGACCTCAAGCATGCGTTGGAAGAGAACCTGGCAAATTAGAGTTGAGCAAATGATAGTCTGAGACCAAGTTGTCAGCTACCGGTACTAATACTAATAGTAAAGTAATAGGGTTAGGCTTCTTTGAATACTAATTTAATTAATTAAATACCTCGGTTGGCATCATACACATACTCAGAGAATTTTCCACAACCATCTAATCAGAGTATTATCCACAATCATCTACTCGGAGAATTATCCACAACCATGTACTCGGAGAATTATCCACAACTATCTACTCCGAGAATTATCCACAACCATCTACTCATAGACTTATCCACAACCATCTACTCAGAGAATTATCCACAACCATCTACTCGGAGAATCATCCACAACCATCTACTCGGAGAATCATCCACAACCATCTAATCGGAGAATTATCCACAACCATCTACTCGGAGAATTATCCACAACCATCTAATCAGAGAATTATCCACAACCATCTACTCAAAGAGTTATCCACAACCATCTAATCATAGAATTATCCACAACCATCTACTCGGAGAATTATCTACTCACAGATTTATCCACTGTTTGCACTTTGGACTTCTTACTCCTGCGGTAAGGCCCGCAATCCGAAGATCCGGACGACAGTGTAAGCAATTCCTCATCATAATCTGCTCCAAGGTCCTCGTCTTGCATGGCAAGTTCGCTAACCAGGTGTTCCTCGTGGCTTCCTTCTTCTGAATGTTCATTTTTGATGCAGAGGAAAATCACACGAGGCCCTCTCTCCGGCTTTGGATTTTGAGAAAGAATAAAAGAATGCCAAGTACTTTGTCTGTGCTAAACATATGACTTTTTTGTGTACATAACACCAATACATAATATATGGATGGCACCCAACAGGGATGTGCTACTGGGGTGCCTAAAACGTCCTTATTTGTGTAATATATATACGTAAATAAATACATTTTTCAGAAGTGCATGCGAAAATTCAGTCTTTTTTTTATTTTCCTTGGCATGGCCCTGGACCCAAAAGCAGAGAATAGAAATAGAAACAATTGGTAGCAGAATTAATTCAGGAATTTCTTCTCTTCTTCTAAATTTTGAGGGCCTAGGACCAATGAATTGATCATTCTGGCTTCTTATGTTTCAGAGGAGTTCGCAATGTAACTGTGCATGGTTGACTAGTCAACTGATGGAAAAAATTAACACTGATAGTCAAACCCACAGCCTCTTTGTGTGTGTGTGCGAAGAATTGAGGCAGCTGCTAAAAAATTTGTTTTTACTCTTGTATTTTAAGCAATGTTTTTATAGCTACAAGTCCAATAATAATAATTTAATAAAGGTAAAGTTTGAAAAGTGTAACATCACACACTTTATGATTTTCTTTGTTCCTTAATGAAACACTTTAGTGTCGGGCTGAGATGGCCTCCATATTAAGAAGACAAACAAGATACCGGTTTAAAAAAATGTACCTCTGAGATGATTTTCTGTACATAATAAGGTATGATACATGGGCCCATGTAGCGAATGTCGTTAAAGTAGTTTCTGGCATAACCTATGGAATGGACGGAAGATGAACTTTTCAGAAAGAAAAAAAAAAACATTACCCAAGCTGATTCAGTATTAATAATTCCAAAAGAGCCCAACTAGTTTATACAACTGAACAAACTCCTACATTAACTGATCTGATAAGTGGCTGCCATTGCAATTAATATCCTGAGATTTTAGAGCATCCACTCTGGCCATGAAGTAAACTAGATGCGTAAAATGTTTTGCACGACTTTTTGATCAAAGTAAAGCATGGTTAAGATAGTGAATAATATAAACAGATTTATGCACGCAAACCCATGGAACAAACCCATGGAACAAACCCATGGAAGTATTGTAAGTAAGAAAGCCTTAATAGCGTTTTATTATTTTACTAAAATTTACCAATCACCTTGTATTAGTATGAGGGCAGCCACTTCCGATGGTGAGACATTTATTTCTTTTGTCATGTTCCCATCAATGAGGTCAGCATCTGCCATTCGGTTACAGACATAAGACCGTGTCAGTTGCTGGCAAGACAGAATATTGACTTGACTCGGTGATATTGTCAAGTGGTGGGAGATTATTGCTTCCCTCTTAAATTATTCTAATCTCCATGGTGACGTTAACTTAGTGCTGCCAGATGTGGATGGTGAGGTTAACTTAGTGCAGCCAGATGTGGATGGTGAAGTTAACTTAGTGATGCCAGATGTGGATGGTCAGGTTAACTTAGTGATGCCAGATGTAGATGGTCAGGTTAACTAAGTGCTGCCAGATGTGGATGGTTAGGTTAACTTAGTTCTGCCTGATGTGGATGGTGAGGTTAACTTAGTGATGCCAGATATGGATGGTGAGGTTAACTTAGTGATACCAGATGTGGATGGTGAGGTTAACTTAATGATGCCAGATGTGGATGGTGAGGTTAACTTAGTGATGCAAGATGTGGATGGTGAGGTTCACTTAATGCTGTAAGATGTGAATGGGGATGTTAACTTGGTTCTGCAAGATGTGGATAGTGAGGTTAACTTGTTTCTGCAAGATGTGGATGGTGAGGTTCACTTAATGCTGCAAGATGTGAATGGGGATGTTAACTTGATTCTGCAAGATGTGGATGGTGAGGTTAACTTGGTTCTGCAAGATGTGGATGGTGAGGTTAACTTAGTGATGCCAGATGTGGATGGTGATGTTAACTTAGTGATGCCATATGTGGAGGGTGAGGTTTTAACTTGGTTCTGCAAGATGTGGATGGTAAGATTAACTTGGTTCTGCACGATGTGGATGGTGAGGTTAACTTAGTGATGCCAGATGTGGATGGTGAGGTTAACTTAGTGATGCCAGATGTGGATGGTGATGTTTTAACTTGGTTCTGCAAGATGTGGATGGTGAGGTTAACTTAGTGATGCCAGATGTGGATGGTGAGGTTAACTTAGTGATGCCAGATGTGGATGGTGAGGTTTTAACTTGGTTCTGCACGATGTGGATGGTGAGGTTAACTTAGTGATGCCAGATGTGGATGGTGAGGTTAACTTAGTGATGCCAGATGTGGATGGTGAGGTTAACTTAGTGACGCCAGATGTGGAAGGTGAGGTTAACTTAGTGATGCCAGATGTGGATGGTGAGGTTAACTTAGTGATGCCAGATATGCACAGCTCATTAAATTTAGTATTCTACCACTAGTAAATATTTTTAAAAATTAAAATATTCATTTGTGGCCCAGACAACAATTAGGTAAATAAAAGTGGGGCTGTAAATCACCAGGGTGCATAGAATCAAACAATTGAATTGCATACATTGGAGACACAGAAACATTTTCAGTGCTACAGAAAAGCACCTGAAGCTGAAGCACTGACAAAGAAATGATACCAGTCACACACAATAAGGAATCATCTCAAGGACCCAGCATCCCCTGCAGCCGCAGGGAGCCTCAGATATTTAAGGGGCCCAGAGATGTGATGCGAAAAGAAAAATAAAAGAATGTATTTTAAATAGCCAAATTAAATTGACACAACAGGCCAAACATCACCCTTTAAAAAAAAAAAATGCCCAATATCCCACTCACATAAAATAATATATTGCCAAATAATTCAGACTATAAACCAACAACTAACCGCCCCTCCCCAAATAAAACACTATAAACCAACAACTAACCGCCCCTCCCCAAATAAAACACTATAAACCAACAACTAACCGCCCCTCCCCAAATAAAACACTATAAACCAACAACTAACCGCCCCTCCCCAAATAAAACACTATAAACCAACAACTAACAACCCCTCCCCAAATAAAACACTATAAACCAACAACTAACCACCCCTCCCCAAATAAAACACTATAAACTAACAACTAACCACCCCCCCCCCCAAATAAAACACTATAAACCAACAACTAACCGCCCCTCCCCAAATAAAACACTATAAACCAACAACTAACCGCCCCTCCCCAAATAAAACACTATGAACCAACAACTAACCGCCCCTCCCCAAATAATGTACCTCTCCTCCCAGCTCATTCAACAACATCCTGATGGCCTGCCTCATTGAAATGGTTTTCCACAGTTTCAGCTCCAAGTTTTTCATGGGCCTCCTGTTGTCAGGTTCACCTTCCATCATCTCGACCAGGTGATATTTACTTATATAAAATGTCTAGTGGGTTAAAAGATTAAAAAAAAAAATTTGAAACAAAATCGGGGTTGATCCCAATTCTGGCAAACTAAAAAAAATAATTAATTTCTTCATAAACTAGTATTAACAGTGTTCACTGCTTAGTATTGGGATAAAGTTTAATAACAAACAAAAGTTTCCCTCAGTTAAAAAAGTGTCTTCATGTCACACAAAAAAACTAAGTCAAAGCTTTTTGTACCACCCCCCATCCCACAACAAAAAAATAGTTGTTACAGTTACTTGCTTATGCCTCTTACTTCCCATCTGGGGGTATAGGCCATTCATCTCGGTCCTGTGCTTTCCTTTCCAGTTTATTCCAGGTGTATCCCATACTTTGTGTGTCTGCCTCTAGCTCACGTTAGCATTTAACATTAACTAAATATTCAAAACTTGTTTTCAAATCTTAATTTATAATATATATTTTGTCAATGTTTCCAATGAAATCCGAATCTAACTAAGGCATTCTCTACACGTGTTATATTACCTCAACGTAGGTTGAACAGCGATATGTTTTGTGACTTGGTTTGCATGTCATGATGGACTTCTCTCCTATGACACAACCTCTTGCCATGAAGTCATAGAGTTCGATCTGCTCCTTAGCACCTTTCTGACACTGTCTGAGGTAGTATGGTACTAGGGGCAGAAAAATTATCTTTATTGTACAGGTGTGTCTAACAGCTTTATCAGCTTCAAGTGCACTGGCAAACAACCTAAAAGGCATCCTGAACCATTATTTAATATTATTTGTTCAGTAATTTAAAATAATGAAAATGCAAGGTATAATTTATTAATACGCAATAAAACATTTTTTTTTATAATTAGGTAATGTTCATTACAGGAATAAAAATGGTGATACCAATACATGCCCATTTTATATAAAGATCATTACTTAGTTCATACAAGCCCATATTATATGGGATCATCACTTAGCCCATACATAACAATATTATTATATGGGATCATTACTTAGTTTTAAGTAAATGTACTTTGCTCTAACAATTCTAAAACTAATTTATTAAAATTCAACTAATTCTAAAAATTGATCAGATTAGCAGGCCAGCTAAGTTTCAAAATGAAAATTGCCCCAGACCACTCTCTTAACACTGACCTCTGATTTTTTCTGGGTTCGTCTCCAGTTGCTCCTCGCTGGTATCAATGAGAGCTTCAACCTTTTAGAAATAAATGCTGTACAATAAAACTGAAAGTTGACTAACAGATCAAACTTTAACTTCAATAAATTACTATTATAACAATCCCCCTGTATCAAGACATGGAAACATTATTTACTTAACAGTCCAGAAATAGACACAATAATTAAGAAATATGAGGCAGTTGATTTTCATATCTTAAACCATCTATCTATACCAGTGCTTCTACACATTCCTATGACCGCAACTCTTTCATACAGTTCATCATGTTGTGGCGACCCCCAGCCACAAAATTATTTTTGGTTATACTTCATAGCTATAGAGCATACGTGTTTTCAGATGGTCTTAGGCGACCCCTAGGAAAGGGTCGTTCGACCCCACAAAGGGGTCGCGACCCACAGGCTGAGAGCCGCTGATCTATACACTCAAAAAGGAGCGCAAGTAGAAATACAGTGTATTTTAGCTCAATGTTTTAATTTCAGAAAGTGATGACCTACTCGTACAAGTCCATTGAGTATAATGAAGATTCCCCCTGGGTCATGGCCTTGGGTAATGATGATATCATTGGGACTAAACAGAATAGAATGACCATTGTCCTGGTGGGGGGGAAAAAAAGATAACATTAAGTTTGGTCTGGCTGTCCCTAACGTGTAGGTAGATTCAAAGTGTGGTGTCATTGGCTGAACTAATGTCAGGCAAGCTGGAGATGTAACGTAAATAATAAAATGATATTTAAAAATGTAATGATTAAATAACAAATACGAGTTTTACTCTCAATACGCATTTTTTTTATTATTTGCCATTGCTAATACTAATAAATAAATTTAAAAAATATAATTTAAAAAAACAACAAAGGGATAGGTATTTTTAGCATGCTCTATTATGCAAACTGCACAATGCTTTATAATAAATTATTATAAAGTATTGTCAGAATTGTCAGGGGAGGGGTTTCCCTCACTAAGTAATCTTTGTAGTATCTCTCTGTTTTGATCCCAGTTAGAGACAATTTTAATTAGATTATTCAGATCTTGTGTAGAAAATTTTGGAGCTTTGTTTCTTCAGTTCGAGCTATCAGTCTGCTACGATGAGAAGACAACTGGACGTTTGGAAGACACGGGTGTTTGATTGAAAAGTTTATGTAATTTTATAAATTAATCCATAAATGTGTCAATGAATAACCTCTATATAATTAGCAAATTCTTCATCGCCATCAACCCACGGTAAATGTAAGATGACTTTCCGGTGGTTCAGCAGGGGTAAACTGTAGGGGAAGCTCTGGGCCTCGTGCATCTTTTTTTCTATCAGCTGTGAAATATGAATGGGTTCAAGGGTGGGTAAAGGGCAGCAAAGGATTTTGTTAGCGGGTAAGTGGAAGTTGTTGGCAGTTGGAGGCATTGTTAGCAAGTGGGCATGGTGTTGGCGGTGCTGGCAGGTGGAGGTGGTGTTGGCAGGTGGAGGTGGTCCTGGCAGGTGGAGGTGGTGCTGGCAGGTGGAGGTGGTGTTGGAAGGTGGATGTGGTGTTGGAAGGTGCATGTGTGTTGTTGGTAGGTACGTGGGTGTTGTTGGCAGGGGAGGATTTTGGTGATAGGTGGTTGGGTGTTTTTAATGGGAAATGGAAGGTGGTTATTGGCAGAAGGCAGATGTATGGATGTTCTTGGCGGGAGGAGGAATGAACTGTTGTTAAGGATGATGGAGGTTTGGTTTAGGGTAAAAAAAATATAAAAAAATTGTTGGCAGTGTGGTGCCCATGTAGGTTTTTGAGAGTATGATGATAGGATTGGTCAGAATGATTGGGTTTGAAGTCTGGAGATCAATGGTGAAATGTTTTTTAGTTTAGCATTTGGTTGGCATACAGTTAATGAACTGTATTTTCTTAAGGAGGTTAGGGGGCGTCCATAAATTACGTCAAAAAATAGTGGGGCAGAGGGTTTGGAAATATTTGACAGTTGTTGACAAGGGGTGGGAGAGGGGGGTTTAGATTAGTTGACGTCAACAATCAAGTTTTCTCTATTAAAATTTTAATCTTAAAAATTGACTGGTTATTACATTATTTAAAAACGTAATGAGTGTAAATTGTCATATGATTTGTAGGCTTTTAACAATATAAGATTTGTGTAACGTATGCCTGTCTGTGCACTGTAGATGGCTTGTCAGAATGTTAGCACACTTTGTTAAAGTGCAAAAGAAGTCAAAAGGCGAAATATTTGTGATCATGTTGCAGGTATGGAACTAGGACAAGGTTCAAGGGGCATGTGCAGTCAAGATAACTTATAACTGATAGTGATATAGTAGGAATACGATATTTTGAGAATTAGGGGAGAGTAAAGTGAGTAACAATAATTACATCGCTGCTTGAACGGATTTGCAAAATCTGTAACTTGCTTCACAAGTCACGTTGAAATAGAATGTTCAACAGCACCGGCAATGCCCTCTTGAGCATAAGATATTACCACCTGCAACTCAGCGAAAAGGGATTCGACCAATGCAAGTAGCTGGCAGGAGACAGAGAGAGCTTATGGCAATTATTGCTCACACCGACAATGCTTCTATTTTAAGTGCTGAATGGTTAGATGAGGGCAATGTTGACTTGTCTGGTATATCAGTTCCGCAAGATGAAAATGATAGATCAGCTACTATAGACTATGCCCATCAGGGGCGTCTTTCCAGGGACTATTAAAAAAAGGGGGGGGGGGCAAAAACCAAAACTTGGTCGGCTTGTAAAGTTGTTTATTAATGGAGGCGCCACAGTACATAGCAATTTAAATAAAACCTGCAAATTTAGAGGGGGGGGGGCAAAATAGGTCACTGATGCCTATTGTTGCGATAGAGCAACACCTGGCTATATACTCTATGGGAAGATGATTTCAGCTAGAAACTATACTATAATTGTCAGCTCTATCGACAATAACCATATTTATACTTCCGCAAACAATGATATTTAGTCTTTAACAACCTTTTAATTGATTCTGCATTATAAAATTTAAGTGTAAAAACTTTTGAACTTGTTGATTACCAAGCAAAACATGTCCTACCAGTTTTTGTCATTAAAATACATCAGCACAAAGTAAATTATAATTCATTTTGTTTGTTTGTGGGGGTGTCTAGAATGTTGACATAATTAAATAGGGGGGAGGGGTGTCATTGAAAGTTTGACAGTTGTTGACAAGGGGGGAGGGGGTAAAAAATTGCGTAAAAATTGTTGACGTAATTAATGGACGACTCCTTATAGTGTAAAATATTGATATGCAAAAAGCTATTATTTGATTTGAAACTGTAACAACTCCAAACAAAGTAGGCCTATACACGTTCTTGACACCACATCCTTAAAATTACAAACTGTCGGATCAATGGTGTAGCTAGTGCCAACCAGGGCGGGCCAAGATTTTCCCGCACGCTTCCATAAAAAAATTAAAAAACAAAAAAACTCTGCAGTAGGCTGGAAATGCAGCTGCTCCATATTTAGGGGAAACAATTGCGGCCTGGGCAGTTCCAGGTTAACCTAAAGTTAAATGAGGTACGTGCCAGGGCATCCCCACATCTTTAAGGGGCGGTCGAGACAAATAAAAAAAATCCTTACTTTTGATTAAAAAAGTCGTGATGTCTATACAAAACAATTTATATAAGGGGAGAACATAAAGAAAGTAAGGGTAAAATGGTGACTACCTAGGGGCCTCCAGCACTATGCCCATGGCGGACCACCCACATCCCACGCCACTGTTTCAGATGAACTCAAGGGTTGGCTGTTATGGAAAGTCAACACGTGACTTTTGGAGGCCCCCCTGCCAGTTGCTGATTTTGTATCTCATACATTTAAAGCGTATAGTTATTTTCTTTGGCCCCCTAAATATCCGTGCCCCCCAACCCGCTGTCATTGGGGTTGCAGGGCCCACGCGACGGCTGGTCGGTTTTTCCGGGCCAGTTTGCAAAATAAAACGGCCCCCAGTTTGCGTGGGGGTGGGGGGGGGGGTCGTGAGCTAGGCTACCACACGACCGATGATTAGCAGCGGGGAGTCCTTCGGCCTCGGTCCGGCTTTACGGTAATCCATTTCGCTGGATCGGGGCTGGGGACGCCGCTCTTCCTGAGTGGTCGGCCAAGAGCTTCGTGCTCAGTGCCGCCTCTGCCGATTGTTCGTCAGGCTTTATGGTGTAAAATTACTCAAGAAAAGAGCTTCATGACGAAACTGTAACCCTTAACATATGATATATTATAGCAAACGTTATTAAAAATTATGAGCTATTCACCCGGCACGTGAAATGAGTCATTCACCCGGCACGTGAAATAAGCTATTCACCCGTCACGTGAAATAAGCTATTCACCCGGCACGTGAAATAAGCTATTCACCCGGCATGTGAAATGAGCTTCATCAGGAAACTGGCTCACCTTTTGAATGATTCCGGAATCTTGCTCGCCCAACAGTCCCATTTGCTGGATTCCCTCCAGACTGCTCTCCTGTGCATTCAGCAGAAGTCGTATGGCAGTCTTGGTCTTGAGCGCCATCATCACCCCCGGGTTGTCCACTTGGCACAAGCCTGGCGACATCACGTGGACGTCCACGTGGGCGGGATTTAAACGAGACGTACTTTTAAAACATGACGGGGAGAACGGAAACGTATTCTTAAAAGCCTAGCGCTATCCAATAGCAAAAATGTATAATAAATGTGATTCGGGGACCGTTGTTTGATCTGACCACTTAACAAAGTGGACGTTGGTGAAGTTGGGGCGGCAGATTGATCTCCCTTTCCCGCGCTTCTAATACCCAGCCGAGTAAAACCTTTATATGTATTTATTTTACAATTTATCTATTTACCTACCCAGATGCTGTGTGAAGATCAGACGACACAGGTGACACGAGTATTTGATGGCCGTCGCGATATCCGATTCTTCTGTTATGTGATGAGCCTGCGGTCAGACACAAAAACAATTCTTAAACCGAAAATGTCATGACGTCATCTTGTCAAATATTTCATTATTTCACATTTGGGCAGGAGACACTATGACGAACTCATGTCAAACATATTCATTATGTCTAATTTTGGCAGAAGACATTATGACGTCATCTTGTCAAACATTTCATTAAATGAAATTTGGACAGACAACCATTAAGTTATTCCGAAATACGTCGCTCTAACCTTTCTAAAACTATCTCTTTGCTGAAAAATCTCGATTTCTATGTTGAAAATGTGTTATTTCTAAGTTTTAAAAATGTTCTCAAGGGAAGCTTCTGTTTTGAATATATCATTTGATCATATAATATTCCAGATGCTTCCGGTGATTATTATTTTATTTTCATCGATAATCAATTCATCACATGTATCTAAACAAATGATTAAGCTAAAACCCTGAGCTGATTTTTTTTAAAATAAAGTAAACCAATGTTGGTACCAAATTTGCAACTTAATACCGAGAAAACGCCCACCTACTTTTCTTAGACACTCCCTCGTTCCTTGGACGCACCCCGTTGTCATATCACAACCAATGAAAACGCGTTCTTCCATTCTTCTCGTGACAACAATCAACAACAGTTGCTGCAGTGCCTGTTTTAAATGTTACAAATTACAGGGGAACCTCTCATAACGAGCATAATTCGTTCCAGAATCTTACTCGTTAAGCAAAACACTCGTTAAACGAAACAATTTTCCCATACATATCAATGTAAAATACGATAATGCGTTCCATGCTGAAAAAATAATCATTATTCAAAAAAAATTATTAACATTTATTCAAATAAAATTACTTATCAATTGTTAAGGAGTGTAACAGCTTGGAATACAATTTAGATTTGAAACAAAAAACATAAATAAAAATATGAATTTATGACAAATAATTAATCCTTTTTAACTAGAAAACTGTCTAAAGACATTTGTTTTTGCCGACAATGTGTCACAGCATTATCATTAAATAAATTTGTAGCACGACTAGCCACCTCATTATTAGGGTGATGCTTCTCAATGTGCTATTTTCCCATGCTTTCAGCATTTCTCTTATTGCGCTAGAAGATTGTTGCTCTGCTACTTCCTCCTCCATTAATGAGCTCTCCTCCATAATTTCTTGCTGTGAAACACGATGCAACTCCATTAGCTCTTCGGTGGTCAACTCTTGACTGTGCTCTTTCACAAGCTCTTTGAGATTATTGTTGTCCACCTCGAGTCCCATGATATTGGCCAATGACACTCGTTACTGTAGACTCCACAGGTACTGATTCAAAATCACATTCAACAGCACTCTCTGGCCAAAGTTTTTTCCAAGCAGAAGTGAATGTCGGGAAAAAGGGACTTCATAATAATAATAATAATAAAGTTCATTTGAAAAATCACGCTTCATCCCCAAAGGCTCGAAGTGCGGTACAAAAACAAAACTGGGAGATAATAACTAGCTGAAAAAGATGGTAGACAACTTCACCCCATAAGGTGTTTGCGAAATAGATGAGTTTTTAAATTTGTCCAGCGTCTGGCTGTGTCTGAGAGCGTCAGGAAGGGTGTTCCAAATGGTTGGGCCAGCAAATGCGAACGTGCGCTTTCCGTAAGTCTCAAGGCGAACACGCGGTATCGAGAGTTTGCCACTATCGGATGAGCGGAGTTGTCTAGTGGGTACATAAGGCGTAATGAGCGCTTGGAGATAGGACGGCGCCAGGTCATGCAAGCAGCGGTAGCACAGAGTTGCAATTTTGTTATGCGAAATGTCGCTCGTTAAGGGAGCAACTTCTTCACATTTTTTTGCTCGTTATGCGAATTACTCTTTATGAGAGGTGCTCGTTAGGAGAGGTGCTCGTTAGGAGAGCTGCTCGTTAGGAGAGGTGCTCGTTAGGAGAGGTGCTCGTTATGAGAGGTGCTCGTTATGAGAGGTGCTCGTTATGAGAGGTGCTCGTTATGAGAGGTGCTCGTTATGAGAGGTGCTCGTTATGAGAGGTGCTCGTTAGGAGAGGTGCTCGTTAGGAGAGGTGCTCGTTATGAGAGGTGCTCGTTATGAGAGGTGCTCGTTATGAGAGGTGCTCGTTATGAGAGGTGCTCGTTATGAGAGGTTCCACTGTATTTAATTTCTCGAAAAACGTTTTCATAGATAAAATTTCATAATCACGAGGGGCTATAAATAGCCATTCTTTGAAATATGAGGGGAGATTAGAAAAGTCGTAATTATGTCCATTACTAGTCTACTCTCCACACTCTCTTTCATTTCCTTTCGTGTAAAATTCTCACTAAAGTCTCGCTAACTACAAGTGCCAGAAGTGCTGCCGAGACTGCCATTCCAGGATCGGTCTCGTAAGCCATTTGAAGAAACGTCCATAGCTGCTCCATCGTCTCGCGAAGACGGAAGGGTGCCTTATATAATTAAATAGTAACTGCTTGTATAAGGTTATCATGGGCGTGCCTGTCAGACTAGTGCGATTTCGAATGACTGATTTATTGAATAGGCGGCCGTTGCGTCAGCATGTGAATCACAAAATGGACAAACTTTAAAAAAACTGGACGAAATGAAAGTACGTGTTTTATTGTTTCCAAGATGTAAATTCAGTGTTAATACTAAACACGAAACTATGACTGTAAAGTGTCATAATAATTCATGTAGCAATTGAAATATTACAAGGACAGACAATTATTTAGGAAAAAATTAAAGACTTATTTGTTTAATAGATTTGATGACACCTGAGCGCAGTGAGCATGCTACAGTAGCATGGATACCAGCGCTATAGAAGTATCCAATCAATCAATCAATCAATCAAATATTAGTTAATGTCCACTGAAACGACTTCAGCGATGCCATCTTTAGTGGGGGGAAGTTTGGATGAAATTATAGAAGAGATTAAAGAAAAACGCTGACAAAAATGTTTTAAAAAAAATTAAACTATTTTTTTAAAACCTCCAAAAAGAGCATAGCTATGAAAGTAAATAAAGTAGCCGAAGGGGAAAATTTCGTCTAGCCTGAAGACAACTAGATAAATAGTTGGACACGAAAACACAAAGGAGTGCCTGACAAAACCGATATGCCCGTCTGAAACAGCAGGATGGACACACAAACAAGTTACACAGGCCTTTTAAATGTATGGAAACACTCACCACCGAGATGAAGACACAGACAAGTTAAGTGCAGGTCTAATGCATGGAGGGGAGAGGGCTCCATTATTTAAGGCACCCCAGAGCTGCTGATGTGGAAAAACAAATTAAACGAAATTGCATTGAAGCGGCACAGGGCCTCCATAAGTCAAGGACACGGGGCCTCCATAGGTCAAGGACACAGGGCCTCCATAAGTCAAGGACACGGGGCCTACATACGTCAAGGACACGGAGCCAACATAAGTCAAGGAGACGGGGCCTACATAAGTCAAGGACACGGGGCATACATAAGTCAAGGACACGGGGCCTACATTAGTCAAGGACGCGGGGCCTACATAAGTCAAGGACACGGAGCCTACATAAGTCAAGGAGACGGGGCCTACATAAGTCAAGGACACGGGGCCTACATTAGTCAAGGACACGGGGCCTACATAAGTCAAGGACACGGGGCCTACATAAGTCAAGTACACGGGGCCTACATAAGTCAAGAACACACACGCCCACAAACGACATTGCCCACAAGTCTGAGACCCTTCACGCGAACATACCGACGATACACGCAGCAGTTGTAACATCCTGCACAACCTTGACACCGTGAGAACCTCTACAACAAACAGGTATGCGTCATGGTTGAGCCATTGCTCCTGCAGGTGACTACTGTTGGCAAACAGCAACTGTCGAGACAGAAGAGAAAACAGAGGACAATAACGAGGGTTAAACGGTTCTAACAACTTTTAAAAATTATATTAAAGATTAAGCGGACACTGTTTGATGGTTTAGCCATTCTGGATGCAAATTTTATTACCAGTGGTTCCCAGCCTGCGCTCCGTTGGTTCCCGTGAGAGCTCAAAACACAATTAACTCGTAAGACCTAGTTAGGCCTTAAGGGGCTCTCCCCATAGAAACTTATTCTAAAAGGGGCTCCGAGGGTCAGAATGGTTGGGAACCATCGTCCCGGAGAACTGCTTGGTCTGGCGTTTTAATCTGAAAAAGTTTGGCGGCCCCAAAAAGGTCCCATGTGAAAAGATGTGAAGTTAAATTTATTTGATGATTTAAATCCAACGAAACTACTTTTTAAAAAAAAACATAATGTTCAATTAGTATTCCTATTTTATAATCACTCAAGTTTTGACCCGGGGAAAATCAAGTTTAAAACAAAAACTTTATCATTTTCTTAATTCTTTCTTGTGGAATGAAATTTCTTGGACATCAAAAAACAAAAAAAATCAATTTGAACAATGTAAATATCCATATCCGTGCACCCAAACGTTGACAGTTCCAGCTCACATGCACACAAACGTTGACAGTTCTACCGCCCATGTACCCAAATGTTGACACTTCTAGCTCACATGTACCCAAATGTTGACAGTTCTAACTCACATGTACACAAACGTTGACAGTTCTAGCGCACATGTACCCAAATGTTGACAGTTCTAGCGCACATGCACCCAAACGTTGACAGTTCTAGCTCACATGCACCCAAACGTTGACAGTTCTAACTCACATGCACACAAACGTTGACAGTTCTAGCGCACATGTACCCAAATGTTGACAGTTCTAGCTCACATGCACCCAAATGTTGACAGTTCTAACTCACATAAGGAATCGTTGACACTACAATGTCAAGTGTTGAAATCAGACAAATGCCTCTGTTCATACGGTCCCAAACATTCTCTGTCGAAAAACACCCGTCACGAAGTACCTGTAGATACAAGAATGTGAAGGAGAAAAGTGATTAGAGCCATCATATTTAGAGACACAGGACATTACTTTTGGATGTCCCCCCCCCCCCCCCCCCGTCCTCTTCCGGTTATTTTGTATCCCCAATCCCCGAAAAATGTAGGTTTGGGGATCCCTGAATTCAAATGTCGGCATATTTCCCTTCCCACACCACAACGCCCCTTGACTATCCGAGCGCCCCCCTTCCTTTTACCGGTAGCCGACTGGATTCCAGGGCAACGCTACGGCTCTGCATGTCAACAATTCATGTGAGAGATGAAGGAAACCAACAATTCATCTGAGGGATGATGGGAACAAACAGTTAATGTGAGGAATGATGTCAGTGGAGCCTCCCTCCAACAAATACTATAGTTAGGCCACATTTTATTTTTCATATTTGAGGGCCCACGATCAATTTATTGATCATTTTGGCTCCTGGTTTGAATTCAGAGTTTGCCTTCTCTTAGATGAGTTGCCTTCCAAGGCTAACGAATCCCATCCACCCGGGGTGCTTGTGATGTTGACTTTGGCAGGGATTGAGCTCCAGACCTCCACTTTTTGGAGTGAGTCAGTTTAGACCACTCAGCCACCCAGCACCCTCCCTTATCACTTGTCACTTGACAACGTTTAGCAAAAGCAATGGAGTGACCTTCAGTGGTGTTTCTAGAGGAAACGGCTTGTAGAAGCACCGGATGTGCATTCTTTGTTCCAAAAATATTGAGATATCTACCCGACGAGCATGGGAGTTCACTAATTATTGGTGCGCATGGACATTGTGTTTTATTGCGCGCGTTTCTGTGTTCCTAAGAGATTTATTAGTCAATGAACGCTTTTCCACGCATTTTACCCGGAGACGTGTTTTTATGGTCATTATGATACACTATCTCTTCAGTCTTTTGGCTTCCGTGTTTATTTCGTCAGCAGTCGTGAAAGATCATTGTAGAGCAGTATTTCCCAGCATATTTTGTGCCATGCCCGCCCGCCCCCCACCGCCCCTTAAGCTTTTCTAAAAGTCTTATACCCCCCCCCCCTTAACTCATGAAATATATATACACTGGATAAAGCCCGCCAAACATTGGCGACAGCAATGCGTGAACTTCCCATCTACTAAAAATACTTGACAAAACATGAACTCAAGTAACGCATATTTAAGAATCCCAATTTTTGTTACACCCCTTCCCCACATGCTACGTCACTGAGCACTTTTTATTTCACGCCCATGAATTATATTAATATATTCTGACCTAATTTTTTTTACACTTACACCATACTTAAATTGAGACGATTTTATTTTACGAAAAGAAAATATTACGCACCAAACGCAGTTGCGTTATTAAAAAAAAATATTTATATTTAGCGTAGGTATCGGGAATTATATTTTACGTGCTATTGCACTCATTATTGAACCTTACTTTCTTTCAAACTTATAGAATTATTTGTAAAATACTCTCAATACCAAATTCGGTTATTAAGAAGCAGCCGCCGGAAATGGAAGCAGTCCACGAGTCATACCAGAAGCGTAATATAAATTAGATTAAGAGATTATTTTCAATATTAAAAAATTGAGTGTCAGATAACAAATACAGCGTGAGATGACTTATTTAATGAGAACCGTGAGCTTGATGCTTGCTGCACAGAGATTATTATATGTTAGGTTCCAATTTAGATAGCTTCAGACTCAAGCCAACTCCACCCACTCCCTTCTGTGTTTTATCCAGCCGATTTCTCTTCTTTTTTAAAGCTGCTAATTTCTTATGGCACTAAATCCACATTCAGCTAAAAATGTGCATTGGAAACGGTAACAATAGTTTTCTTGCACATTTGTTTGAATTTGGATATTTGACTTCTGTTTCCCCACAAAGACATGGCATCGCTACTTTTAAATTAAATAAAGTTTTTACATATTAATCATTTTGCATTTCTGCGAGTTCTTCTTGACAATGCATATTTGAAATATCAGACAAATCCACTAACATTGGCTGCATCATCCAAGTTGAAAAATTAATTATTTTTAATCCACAAAAATCTTTCTTTTAAATCAGCCTACAAAATGTTTAGATGATTGACAATAAGCGTCATTTCACACAATCAAATTTCACGTCAAATTTATGTATGAACGCACTATTTTGTGGTTGGTTTCTTTTATGGCGAATTTGTTCAAATAGTAATTTTTAAAGTTGTGACAAGGCTTCATACACGAATTGCATCAAATGCTTGAAGGAAAATTTGATCGTGTGAACCGACCCTAACAAGTATAGCGCTATCAGTCACTTCACATTTTTGGAGTCAATTAAACTTTTTAAAATTTTTGTTAAAAACATATTCTGGCGTAATTCAATACATGTAATGAAACAGAATATCTTCGCTATTGCAACGCGAAGGGTTTTATTTGCTCCTTGAACTTGGCTGTTTAATATATTTAGTTTTTCAAGGACAAGATGCAGGAAATGTGGTGACATTGATTTCACGAAATAAAATTCCCGATTACTGAGATTCTTTTTAAACCAAATGTAAAATCGCTATTGCGTTTCATCATCATCATCATCAGGTCCCGTAGTCCTTCGACCGTTGGGGCGCCACAGATGACATGTAAACTATTCTTCTCCATTCCTCTCGGTCTTCTGCCCTACGCATGCATCGCTTAGTTTTAATCCCGTCCATTCTTTGATATTATCTTCCCATCTTTTTCTTTGTCTTCCTCTTCTTCTCCCTCCTCTAGTAGTGCCCTGCAAGATCTCTTTGGCGAGCCCTTGTTTTCTGGTCACGTGGCGATACCACTCAAGTTTGCGCTTTTTAACAGACGTCAGGAGGTCATCGTACTGCCCAATTACCTGACGAATCCTTTCTTTTTTTTTGCTCATTGGTGATATGGTCTCTATAGCAGATGCAAAGAATGCCTCTGTAAAATCTCATCTCCATCGCCTTTATTTTCCTTTCAAGTTCTGCTGTTAATTTCCAGGACTCACAGACATATAAGAAAATGGAGAGGATTAATGAGCGCATCAGCCTGATTTTTGTCGTTCCATATTTTCTTGAGCCTCTTTAGTGCTGTCGTGGTCTGCGCAATCCTGGCCATTAATTCGGGCCTGGAGCCTTGTTCCGATACTATTGCTCCGAGGTACTTGAAGCTGCCAACTGTCTCTAATCTTTCCTCCACGACCTTAATTTCAGTGGTGATGCCATTAGTGCTATTCGTGATCATTTTTGTCTTTTCTGCACTGATTTGCATGCCAAAGGACGATGAAGTCTTGTCGAGATTCTTTACTAGGTTGGCTAGCTCTTCCTCGCTTCCAGCCAGTCTGTCTATGTCATCCGCAAAACGTAGGTTGGTGATTGTTCTGCCACCAATGCTGATTGTCCCTACATGCGTTTCTAGTGCATCTGACATAATTCTCTCTAAGAAGATGTTGAACAGGGTGGGGGAGAGCAAGCAGCCTTGTCGTACTCCAACCGTGGTCTTGAACCATACTCCGATGTTATTGTTGAAGAAGACTGCGCTGGTGGCCTTATCATAGAGGCTTCTTATCATTCTGGTTAAGTTTGTGTTGATGTTGTAGTGCCTCATGGTGGCCCATAAAGCAGCATGCCAAACCCTGTCGAATGCCTTCTTGAAATCTACAAAGACGTGGTATAGGTTTTGTTGGTGTTGAGCATATTTCTCACATAGTATCCGGAGGTTTAGGATCTGCTCAGTAGTGCCACGGAAGTGCCTAAAGCCCGCCTGTTCTTCAGCAATGATTCTGTCGGCATATGGTCTTAGTCGGTTCAGTATGACCTTGAGCATGACCTTGCTTGGGTGGCTTATTAGGCTAATGGTGCGATAGTTTTGGCGTTTTGGTGCGTAATATTTTAAATTGTTTATCTGAAATAATTGGTGAAATAAATCTGCGGTGTAAAATCAGGCGAATCATTAGAATATTAATAAGGTTCAGTGCGTGAAAAAATTGTGTGGGGACGAGCCTCGGTTTGGGGGGGGGGGGGGAGGGCGGGGCACTTACTGGGATTCTCATTCATTTACATGATATTACATTTTTTAAACGATTTATACGGAAATGGCAAATTCAGACAATTGGAGCCGTGACATATAACACGGCTGCCATTTTGGTCGCCACAACCGTGAAACTTTATTATTCACCGTCACTAAACCTAACCTGAACCCTAAATGTATCCCTAAACGTAACATGAACCCTAAACGTAACATGAACCCTAAATGTATCCCTAAACGTAACCTGAACCCTAAATGTATCCCTAAACGTAACCTGAACCCTAAATGTATCCCTAAACGTAACCTGAACCCTAAATGTATCCCTAAACGTAACCTGAACCCTAAATGTATCCCTAAACGTAACCCGAACCCTAAATGAATCCCTAAACGTAACCTGAACCCTAAATGTATCTCTAAACCTAACCTGAATTCTAAATGTATCCCTAATGGCACCAATGGTCTGAATTAGCCAAAACTTGATTTGTAGGGGTTGTTTATTTTTAGCTACCAAGTTTTCCTTACGAACAACACAAGGCACAGTGAGCACTTCTGGATTCTCATATTTCATAATTTTATAGCTTATTATATATATCTTTGGCAGCAGTAGTGCTTTCTAATGATTCATAGAACAATATTACTTCATAAAAATCTTCTTTATCAACAAATCTCATGTAAGCTATCAGTACGGCCTCGCTGTCTCTCAAAGTTGATTCATCCATTTTCACTGAGATTTTTCAAAATTGTCTTCAGCTTTTCAAACAAGCTGCATTTCAATATCTACGCCCATCTCATCTATTCTGCCACTAACAGTATTGTTACTGAGTCGTAGAGCGTTCACGTCTATATCATCTTTTTCCAGAATTGTTTTAAGAAATGCTGATAATGATGATTTGATTAAGTTCTCTCCTATAGTATGATTTCCCCAGATTTAGCAATGAGTAAATAACTCGAATGATTCTCCTCTTAAAATACAAGTTAAATCTGAGGAGACGGTTGGTTTTCAAATTCTAGACAGCTTATTTTTGAAATGCTCCATCCCTTTTAACATTTAAATCGCCCCCGCCCCCCATGTTGGGAATCACTGTTGTAGAGCAGGCCTGCAAAAGCGGGCCGCATGTGGCCCGCCAGCACCCACTTGGCGGCCCGCGAAGCACTGCAATATTCTCTATTATTACTATTTTCTTAATAGCTTTCCCCTTTGTCCTATTATAGTTTGGCCCGCGAAAGTTTTTCATAACGTATTATGGCCCGCCTAACATTTTGAGTTGTGCAGGCCTGTTGTAGAGCATAGTTGTATATTATTCTCCCCGATAGCGAGCTGCGCAGGGCTGCGTTATACACATGTTTAGTTTGATGAAATGTACAACCTGTTAAATATATCAATAGATTAAAATTACACTACTTATAGGAATGGACTTGTGTTCAATTTAGTGTTTAACGACGCATGAACGTGTAAAGAGTTTGATAAATTAAACCAGTGGTTCTCAACAGGGGCGTCATTTTAGTTATTTCAAGGCCGCGGGGGGGGGGGGGGGGCAAAACGAAAACTTGGTCGGCTTGTTAAGTTGTTTATTACTAGAGGCGCCTCAGTACATATTAATTTAAATAAAATCTGCAAATGCAAAAAGGGGGGGTGCGAATGCCCCATCCTGCCTATCCAACTGACGTCTCTGGTTCTCAATCTTCCAAATGCCACGACCCTTTAATACAGTTCCTCAAGTTGTGGTGATCCCCAACCATAAAATTATGTTCGTTCCTACTTCATAATATGTGTTTTCCAGTGGTCTTAGGCGACCCCTGTGTAAGGGTTCGTTCGACCCCCCCCCCCCCCCCAACTCCAATCAGGTTAAGAACCGTTGAATTAAACCAATCAAATACACTGGAATTTGACACTACCTATTGAAAAAGGCTGACAGGGAAAATATCGTGGACCAGTTAGCACGCATCCCCATCTTGCCACCATCTCGCCCCGCCCTGTTATGATGACCACGCCACCGCTTACCCCGAAGATGGTCGCGCAGATGTAGATGATGTAGACGAAAAGGTTGTAGCCGTGCAAGAAGTACGTTTTCGCGTTGTTCTTGTCGAAGTACTGCATGCAGAAGGTGAAGACGATGATGCTCAAGTCGATCATCACCAGCAGGAACAGGACGATTCGAAACCTGAGGGGATCGAAGCCGCTCTCAAGGATCCAGAAAATATCTTTCTCCTGAAAATCATTACAAGATACAGAGACGGTGGGTGAGAGAAGGAGGGGGTTGGACACGGTTGACAAGCACATTGTTATGGAATTCATCTTGGTGGGATTTGGCAGTGGTGAATCAGCGTGGTGGGCTTCAGAACTATTTGAATTTAGCATTGGTGGGATTTAGCATTGGATGGGATTCAGCATTGGTGGGATCTTACAGTGGCGGGATTTGGCAGTGGTGGGATTTGGCAGTGGTGGCATTTGACATAGGTGGACTTCAGCATTAGTTGAATTTAACATTGATGGGATTTAGCTTTGGTGGGATTTGGCAGTGGTGGGATTTAGCTTGGTGGGCGTCAGAACTAGTAGAATTTAGCATTGGTGGGATTTAACATTGGTGGGATTTAGCATTGTTGGGATTCGACATTGGCTGGATATGGCAGTGGTTGGGATTTTTTCTATATTTTCAACCCCCCCCCCCCCTCTTTTTTTTTTTCACTTTCCCTGCTGTATAGTGAAGAATGGACTCGGGTACAAACTCACCAATTTGTTAAGGAAGGTCTGGATGGTTGAAAAAGCGATGATGTTGTACGGGTTGACGATTCTGTCGAGGGCAAATAATAAACACGGTATTTAAATGAATGCGTCCAAAATGTTGCAGTCGCGGAGATACAACCGCGCCTCTCTGACAGCTTGGTGGCAAGCTCTTATACTTTGAAGATCAGCGCAGTTCTGCTGGTCAGGGCACTGGCTTAAAAGGCCCGGTATGGGGGAGATGCGGATAGCTCGACTCTGTGTAGAAGTCTAACCAGGCAGGAACAATTGTATAAATTATTATTCAGACATGCACACGGCTGCCAAAGTAAGATTTACTTAAGTACATTATTCCAGTGGGAATCCGCAATGGTAATAAGTATGTCTTCATTAGTGATTTTCTTTCCCGTGACGCCATACTTCACGACGCCATACCATTCAGTGCATCCGGGTGTAGGCCGATACCCTTTGGAGAGAAGGCCGATACCCTTTGGAGAGAGAATCTTCCTGTAAGTCTGTGTCAAGATGCCAAGAATGAGAGAATCATGTGCCGTATAGGTTCAATTCAATCGAGCTTATATGATGGGGTAGCACTAGCGAGCTTAGTTCGATGAGGTAGCACTAGCGAGCTTAGTTCTATGGGGTAGCACTAACCAGCTTAGTTCTATGGGGTAGCACTAGCGAGCTTAGTTCTATGGGGTAGCACTAGCCAGCTTAGTTCGAAGGGGTAGCACTAGCCAGCTTAGTTCTATGGGGTAGCACTAACCAGCTTAGTTCTATGAGGTAGCACTAGCGAGCTCGGTTCGATGGGGTAGCACGAGCCAGCTTAGTTCTATGGGGTAGCACTAGCCAGATTAGTTCTATGGGGTAGCACTAGCGAGCTTAATTCTATGGGGTAGCACTAACCAGCTTAGTTCTATGAGGTAGTACTAGCGGGCTCAGTTTGATGGGGTAGCACTAGCGAGCTTAGTTCTATGGGGTAGCACTAGCCGGCTTAGTTCTATGGGGTAGGACTAGCGAGCTTAGTTCTATGGGGTAGCACTAGCCAGCTTAGTTCTATGGGGTAGCACTAGCCAGCTTAGTGCTATGGGGTAGCACTAGCGGGCTTAGTTCTATGCGGTAGCCTGTATATTTAAACTTATGTCTTATGTAGGTGCTATTCCAATTTTAAAGTTAAAGTTATTACAAATTTGATAGGAAATATTCGTCATAAATACAAAAAAATTGTAAATACACTTGGCGCTAACGATGACGACCCTTGAAAGAAAAGTATTTTTCTACAATATTGTGACGTCACGACCGCATCTCTTGTTTTAAAATATTTGATGCTGATGTAGATGTTACTAAAAAAAAGCAATTATTTTTAAAACAACAATATCAAATTAATTTTAAAATGGCAAGGCTGTGACATGTTGAGAATTCACCATGCTACTTAAAGTATTTTGTAGCCTGCTCTATTTTATTTCACAGCTGCATTTCTATTCATACTTGAACATGAATTGAACAACAAAAAAAAAACACGGTGGTGCCTACTGTTTGCTCTTGAGTGCCTCGCTGACCCTGATCATCAAGTATAGCACGGACTGTCTGGACAGCACACCATCCTCAAACAGCCGGACGTAACACGTCTGTGGAGCGTGGGGTTCATCAAAATAGGATGTCATGCTCTGTTCACAGTAAGCGTTTAAGCTGGTAATGGTATACATCTATGAATAACGACTATGATGCCTGGTTATGACGTCTGGTTATGGCGACCAAATGCCTCTAGCTATGACTTCTGGTTACGACTTCTAGTTAGGACGCCTGATAATGACGTCTGATTATGATGTCTGGTTTTGAGTCTAGTTGTGACGTCTAGTTATGAAGACTTATTATGACATCTATTTATGACGTCTGGTTATGACGTCTGGTTATGACGTGAGGATTTCAGGGTGCAGAGTGTAAACTTTTAACAAACAAAACTTGAGACGTCAAGAAGAACAACCCAATGATATTTTGGGGCCAACACTTGCTGCGCTTGAAATTTCCTTACATTAATTCACTACAAAGTAAGGGGATATGTAATATATGAAGAAAGTAAGGGGCCATGTAATGCATGAAGAATGATAGTCTGAACGAGACCAACCTTTTGGCCAATGACAACCCGTTTAATGGCCTGGAACCTTTTGGCATCGAGGTCAGGGTCAGTAAAGTTACTTTCAGTCGTCAGCTGGAATAGACATAAGACACGTAGAGGCACATGGCATGTGACTACGGTGACATATGACACGCAGAGTCATATCACATATCTACATGGCATGTAGAGACACATCACCTACAGAGACACACGACATGCAGAGACACATGACATGAAGAGACTATCACCCACAGAGACACACGACATTCAGAGACACGTGACATGAAGAGACTATCACTTACGGTGACACATGACACGCAGTCTTTTCACCTACGGTGACACAGTACTTTTAAGAGGCGCATAACGTAAAGAGACACATCACCTACAGAGACACACGACATGCAGAGACACATGACATGATGTGGCGTACCTTTTAATGTGGGACGGTACCATTAAGAGACACGTCACCTACAGAGAACAATGACATCTAGAGACACATCGCCTACAGAGAACAATGACATCTAGAGACACATCGCCTACAGAGAACAATGACATCTAGAGACACATCGCCTACAGAGAACAATGACATCTAGAGACACATCGCCTACAGAGAACAATGACATCTAGAGACACATCACCTACAGAGAACAATGGCATCTAGAGACACGTCGCCTACAGAGAACAATGACATCTAGAGACACGTCACCTACAGAGAACAATGACATCTAGAGACACATCGCCTACAGAGAACAATGACATCTAGAGACACATCGCCTACAGAGAACAATGACATCTAGAGACACATCGCCTACAGAGAACAATGACATCTAGAGACACATCGCCTACAGAGAACAATGACATCTAGAGACACATCGCCTACAGAGAACAATGACATCTAGAGACACATCGCCTACAGAGAACAATGACATCTAGAGACACATCGCCTACAGAGAACAATGACATCTAGAGACACATCGTCTACAGAGAACAATGATATCTAGAGACACATCGCCTACAGAGAACAATGCCATCTAGAGACACGTCACCTACAGAGAACAATGACATCTAGAGACACATCGCCTACAGAGAACAATGACATCTAGAGACACATCGCCTACAGAGAACAATGACATCTAGAGACACGTCACCTACAGAGAACAATGACATCTAGAGACACATCGCCTACAGAGAACAATGACATCTAGAGACACATCGCCTACAGAGAACAATGACATCTAGAGACACGTCACCTACAGAGAACAATGACATCTAGAGACACGTCACCTACAGAGAACAATGACATCTAGAGACACATCGCCTACAGAGAACAATGACATCTAGAGACACATCGCCTACAGAGAACAATGACATCTAGAGACACATCGCCTACAGAGAACAATGACATCTAGAGACACATCGCCTACAGAGAACAATGACATCTAGAGACACATCGCCTACAGAGAACAATGACATCTAGAGACACATCGCCTACAGAGAACAATGACATCTAGAGACACATCGTCTACAGAGAACAATGACATCTAGAGACACATCGTCTACAGAGAACAATGACATCTAGAGACACATCGTCTACAGAGAACAATGACATCTAGAGACACATCGTCTACAGAGAACAATGACATCTAGAGACACATCGCCTACAGAGAACAATGACATCTAGAGACACATCACCTACAGAGAACAATGGCATCTAGAGACACGTCGCCTACAGAGAACAATGACATCTAGAGACACGTCACCTACAGAGAACAATGACATCTAGAGACACATCGCCTACAGAGAACAATGACATCTAGAGACACATCGCCTATAGAGAACAATGACATCTAGAGACACATCGCCTACAGAGAACAATGACATCTAGAGACACATCGCCTACAGAGAACAATGACATCTAGAGACACATCGCCTACAGAGAACAATGACATCTAGAGACACATCGCCTACAGAGAACAATGACATCTAGTTTCACATCGCCTACAGAGAACAATGACATCTAGAGACACATCGTCTACAGAGAACAATGATATCTAGAGACACATCGCCTACAGAGAACAATGACATCTAGAGACACGTCACCTACAGAGAACAATGACATCTAGAGACACATCGCCTACAGAGAACAATGACATCTAGAGACACATCGCCTACAGAGAACAATGACATCTAGAGACACGTCACCTACAGAGAACAATGACATCTAGAGACACATCGCCTACAGAGAACAATGCCATCTAGAGACACATCGCCTACAGAGAACAATGACATCTAGAGACACGTCACCTACAGAGAACAATGACATCTAGAGACACGTCACCTACAGAGAACAATGACATCTAGAGACACATCGCCTACAGAGAACAATGACATCTAGAGACACATCGCCTACAGAGAACAATGACATCTAGAGACACATCGCCTACAGAGAACAATGACATCTAGAGACACATCGCCTACAGAGAACAATGACATCTAGAGACACATCGCCTACAGAGAACAATGACATCTAGAGACACATCGCCTACAGAGAACAATGACATCTAGAGACACATCGCCTACAGAGAACAATGACATCTAGAGACACATCGCCTACAGAGAACAATGACATCTAGAGACACGTCACCTACAGAGAACAATGACATCTAGAGACACATCGCCTACAGAGAACAATGACATCTAGAGACACATCGCCTACAGAGAACAATGACATCTAGAGACACGTCACCTACAGAGAACAATGACATCTAGAGACACGTCACCTACAGAGAACAATGACATCTAGAGACACATCGCCTACAGAGAACAATGACATCTAGAGACACATCGCCTACAGAGAACAATGACATCTAGAGACACATCGCCTACAGAGAACAATGACATCTAGAGACACATCGCCTACAGAGAACAATGACATCTAGAGACACATCGCCTACAGAGAACAATGACATCTAGAGACACATCGCCTACAGAGAACAATGACATCTAGAGACACATCGTCTACAGAGAACAATGACATCTAGAGACACGTCACCTACAGAGAACAATGACATCTAGAGACACATCGCCTACAGAGAACAATGACATCTAGAGACACATCGCCTACAGAGAACAATGAGAGCTAGAGACACATCGTCTACAGTGAACAATGACATCTAGAGACACGTCACCTACAGAGAACAATGACATCTAGAGACACATCGCCTACAGAGAACAATGAGAGCTAGAGACACATCGTCTACAGAGAACAATGACATCTAGAGACACATCGTCTACAGAGAACAATGACATCTAGAGACACATCGCCTACAGAGAACAATGACATCTAGAGACACATCGCCTACAGAGAACAATGAGAGCTAGAGACACATCGTCTACAGAGAACAATGACATCTAGAGACACATCGTCTACAGAGAACAATGACATCTAGAGACACATCGCCTACAGAGAACAATGACATCTAGAGACACGTCGCCTACAGAGAACAATGAGAGCTAGAGATACATCGCATACAGAGACACACGTCACACAGAAGCCGACCAGCAGCCATGTTAACATTAGCATAAAGTGAATTGTGACCACATTCAAAAGGTCTACAACTCCCTACCCACGACTTGTTTCTGTAACGTTTCATGAACTCTGTCTTGAGTCTGGTGTAGGACGACACCATGCTCCAGTCTGCATCAGCTGTGAACCTGTGGGGTTGGGGGAGGGGGGGGGCGAAGATAGAGAGAAGGTTTCATAGACAAAAGGTATATCACATGTTTTGGTGGAAGGCGGGGTCAAAGCCGTTCTTAGGCGTAAGCAAAGTAGGCGACCGCCTAGGGCCACACTGCCATGGGGGCCCCACCGGCGCCTTTTTTAGCCTACAACTTGAAGTCCATCTATTTCGGAAGTACACATTTTCCCTAGCGGCGGAATTATCAATACGGTTAGTGGTTACACGCGAGCAAAGAGGAAACTGTGACGAAGGCACAATGGAGGTGCCGCAGCGGTGGGTGGTGTTTTCTCATCAGTTCCGGCGGAGCTCCGGACCCCCCCCCCCCACACGGGGCCCCCTACCTACGCTCCATGCCTAGGGTCGCCAAAATCCTAAGAACGGCTCTGGCGGGGTAAATACAAAAGGTATAGTAATATGCAAACAACCATATGTGAAAGCAGACATGTTTACCCTTATGCTTTCGCCGTAGTAACTACGTTTTTCAGCCTAAGACTACGGCACTACGACGAGCCTAGCAATAACCTACGTTTGTTTGAGGTTTTTTTAAATAAAAAAAATAATAATTATTGGGTTGTTTTCAGTAAGTAGTTACCGCACCTTTTGTGTTAACACCGTAAGCAATCGAAAAGAGCGACATCCTACAACACATCGGAGAACCATAACGTGTATATTTCTTTATATACGCTTATTTCAGCGGCTCAGCAGCTGAGTGAATTTCGTGACACAATTTGTATTTCGATTGTAACCGTCACCACCCTCCCCCCCCCCCCACACCCGCGCGCGCTAATTGACCAAACTGTTGTTTGGAGCTTGAAACTACATTTTTGATAGATGAAAACTCCTCTGACACTAACCCAGGTTGGGGAGGGGGGGATATACAGGTCTGTGATAGACACGCTAAGAGAACGAGACAACACCCCCGCCCCCCATAAGAATGCATATAATTAAAATTGATTCGCACATTGTCCTCTTGAGGGTGTGGCTCGTGTTCCTCTTCTCTTCAATCAGCATCTTTGCCGCCCTCTCAATCATGTGTACTTTATCTTTGCTGAACAGCTTCATGTCTGCAAACACGTTTTTTTAAAAAGGGGTGATATTATTTTAGACAAGCTAAATCCATGTTGTTATCTTTATAGTAATGGGGGGGGGGGGTGGAAGGGGGGAAGGACGTGATGGAGAGGTTGTTTTCTTGACATGTTTAAAATGGTAATCAGTAACTATTAAATTTTATTGTGTTCTGGCCAGTGGCGTTGTGAGGGGGGGCAAGGGGGGCATCATGCCCCGGGCGCTACTCACAAAGGGGCGCCAAATGGTATATTTTACTATAATATTGTATGGTTTTCGAATAGGGGGGGGCGCTAAAAAGGTATTGGGGCGCTAAAAAGGTATTGTGCCCCGGGCGCGAGTTACGCTCGCTACGCCACTGGTTCTGGCAATTAAAGTTAAAGGAAAATGTTACAAGTTGTTTTTTCTTAATGCTGCATTAGACGGCATCGCCTGCAGAAGCGAACAGAAGAAGACTTACTAACGTAAGAGATTGGGGTCAGAAGAATAAGACTTACTAACGTAAGAGATTGTGGTCAGAAGAAGAAGACTTACTAACATAAGAGATTGTGGTCAGAAGAAGAAGACTTACTAACGTAAGAGATTGTGGTCAGAAGAAGAAGACTCACTAACGTAAGAGATTGTGGTCAGAAGAAGAAGACTTACTAACGTAAGAGATTGTGGTCAGAAGAAAAAGACTTACTAACGTAAGAGATTGTGGTCAGAAGAAGAAGACTTACTAACGTAAGAGATTGTGGTCAGAAGAAGAAGACTTACTAATGTAAGAGATTGTGGTCAGAAGAAGAAGACTTACTAATGTAAGAGATTGTGGTCACAGCCGAGGCGTAATTGATCACAAACGACATCAAAAGTTGCAGAAGTGTGATCATGAATAGCTGTGTTTTTAAATATATATATATATATTACTTTAGCATTCAATGTTATCACCTTTATTTCAGATGTGTAAGTTTTTGTTTTGTTTCCTCCCTTAATCCATAAAGGGAGGAAATATTTTTAGAGGTTACAGAAAAACACCAACAAAAAAAAAGACTTACTTTAAACGACGATTTTAAACAACGATTTTAAACAACGATTTTAAACAATGATTTTAAACGTCGATTTTTAACAACGATTTTAAATGAACCAAAAGGTTGAAAATAAAAATTTAAATTTCTCAAATTGCATTACGCAAATAAAGACTGTGCAAAGATGTAGATGAGCACTCTATGTAGCCAAAGAAAGGCTGTGCAGAAATGTAGATGAGCACTCTATGAAACCAAAGAAAGTATGTGTAGAAGTGTAAATGAGCACTCTATGAAACCCAAAAAAGTCTGCGTAGAAGTGTAAATGAGCACTGTTATGTAGACGACGTGTTTACGTCATATTTCTCCGTGCTGTGAACTCTAGCTGACCTCAAGTTTGGGAGCGCTATTAGGGTGTGGCTTACTAAAAAATAGTCTCCCTTTGACCTCGGTTACAATTAACTACAATCTATGGTCTGTTTATTCTTGGAACTTTGTAAAATTATGTGGAAGGTTTGAGAGACGATTACAATGCGTAGTCCGGTTTCTCGAAATTTCTTTGAAACCGTGCAGAAGTGTAAATGAGCACTTATGTAGTCAATGAAAGCCTGAGCAGAAGTGTAAATGAACACTCTATGTAGCCAAAGAAAGTCTGTGCAGAAGTGTAAATGAACACTCTATGTAGCCAAGGGATTCGAATTGAATTTAGAAGAAACTTCATATTTTTTAAATTAATTTTTGAAAATATTTTGAGCACAGTCTGCATATTAAGATATTTAAAATTATTTTCTACCTTTTATTTCCTTTAAATTCGTATTTGAAAGACTTTTTTTTAAAGTTTATTTTAAATACGTTTTTGAAAAATTAATATTTTCTACTTTTTATAAATTAAAATTTTAATCTGTAAGTTATCGACAAAAGAAAAATTATTTACTTTTAAACAACGATGGGTTTACAAAAAGCCAGGATAGAGTAACTTAAGCCACACACCGTGGCAGCGACTCATTTGCGCCTGTACGGCCCTACTACACGGTCATGACCGCGCACACACCATCAGCCGAGCGATAGGGTCATGTGAGACAACAAAATTTCATTCTATAAACAAACTTGATGGATTTGTGAGCAGAAAGAAAGTATAATAATAATAAGAAGAAATACGGTAATCCCCCACCCTTTTTTTTTTTGTACCCCAAAACAAAAAGCAACAACAACAATCTAAAAATTAATTTAAAAAATAAACACACTTCCAAACATTTTTGACCCAGGTTTTATAATTAAAATGATTTTAAAAAAAATAAAGATCATTCGCCCAGAGTAATCTATTTCATGTGTGTTCACGTAAATAAATTATTGAGCCATCCACGCATTGTTTTACGCTTTATTGTCATTACTAGTAATATTAATCGTCTGTAATAACGGCCATTTTCATTAAACAAAAAGTTTAGATTTCAAGGGAAGGCACGTAGCTACTACAGAATTCTTGATGGTATGACGTCACATGTCCACTAAGGTCACTCTTAGAGAATTGTTGAAGTTGGTATGACGTCACATGTCCACTAAGGTCAAACTTACAGACGTTTTGACGTTGGGATGACGTCACATGTCCACTAAGGTCAAACTTACAGAACTGTTGACGGTAGCATGGAGTCGCGTGTCCATCAGGGTGAAAGACAGCATGCACGAGAACGTCCCACGGAGATGACACACACACATGACGTAGATCAGTGAACGGCTGTTGACGTAGTTGCTCGAGAACGGGATGGTAAGTATGAGCACGGCTGATCTGGGGGGGGGGGGGCGGGACGTAAGCTGGTTATAATTAGCACAAATGGGGTGAGTCGAAGGTATGAAGGAGGGAAAAGAGTTTGGAGCAGAAAGGGGAAATACAAGGGATATGTATGGATTTGCATAGGATATGCACGGGCTATACATGGGGTACGCATGGGATATGCATGGAATATTCACGGGATGTACGTGGATTATGCATGGGATATGCACGGGATATGCTTTGGATATACAAAGGATATGCTACTCTTGTATTAAATTAATCATTTACATCGCTATAGCTGACCGCTGTCCAGCCCGTACCTCAGAGTATTGAAGACCTACCTTAAAACGAATGTCAGGAAATAGAATCCCGAGGCGACCAAAAGTGTTTCCACTGTTAGCATGGGTATGACTCTAACCGACAAGTAGATGCCCGTCTGCACTGAGCCGACCGACGTGAAGAGGAACAGCAGAAGCTCAACAAATCTGTTGACGCAAACAACGAGTCAGTCTGTTACCCAGGAACGTCATATGGGTAGGCCAGGGTGCCTCCAGTAATAAACAGTCTAAGAAGCCTACCAAGTTTTGGTAACCCCCCCCCCCCCCCAAACCACACACTTTAATACACCTGAAATGACGCCTCTACAATTCTCTTCCACTACACATCATCAATATACCAACCACCCAGGCCTTCAAAACTGCACCCAAAAACAAATCTCTTTAAACTCTACTACCCCGACTGACATGGGCGCCCGCAGGTAGTGGCAAGGTGGGGCACTTGCCCCCCCCCCCTGGATTGATTGATTACAAAAATTTAGACAAAAATAGACAAAAAATTTATTAAAGTAAAGAGAAAATAAATAGAAAGTAACTAAGTTGATGCTGATCTCGTTTTACTGGGTAATTATTTTTATATTTTCTATAATAATTAGTTTTACAAGTTTTATCCGGCTGTCAGGTATGCCTTACTAGTTTTGCTAACATTACAAGCAACAACATGTACGGTGGAGCGATCGTTCAGCACATTACGTCGTGTGAAACATGGCTTAGATCTACAATGTCAGATGAACGTCTGTCTGGGTTGTGCATGTTAAGCGTACACAGAGACAAAGTGAACTGCAACAAAAAAGACTGCATGGACACAATTGGAGATATATTTGGTAGCGATAACAGACGACTCCAGTTCTTGATTTAAGAATACATTTTATTTTAAATTTATGTTGTAATATTTTTTGTTATATACATATATTGTGTTAAAAAAAAGTTGTTGCTACAGTATGCCCTTCATTACTGCAGTGTCATGTCCGTTCGTTCACCATACAAATACGCTACAGTAAATTAAAACTACATTAAAACATTACTAAAAATATTTTGCCCCCCCTCTAGAAATAGAAAATATTTTGCCCCCCCCCCCAGAAAATTTTCTGCGGGCGCCCATGCCGACTGATGCTGCTGGCCGCCGTCCATGGCTTGACATGTAAAAGCTCTGGCGTGGATGGGGTGACTATGCCTTAGTTTTTGTTTTGTCTCTATACAGCTGTTCTTTATTACTTAAATGTATTTTATTTTATTGTCACGATTATGTCTCTTTTGCTAATCTTTTTTTTGTACAGCGCGGTGAGCCTAACCCTAGGCTGGGGTAACGCGCTATATAAGACAACTAATAATAATAATAATAATAATAATAATAATAATAATAATGACAATCGAATTTAGAAATTCAATCAATTTGTTTAATTCCATGATGGGGTTGCTTTGTTAGATGATATATGTTGAGAGTTTACCAGTGTCTGCTCCAACAAGTTCTGAAAACCTTCTTCCAAAAATTAAATTGACATAACTTTCAAAGAGTATAGATAGTTCAAACTATTTTTAAAAAATATCAAATTACCACTAGAGCAGCGGTTCTCAACCTGTGGGTCACGACCCCTTTGGGGGTCGAACGACCCTTTCCGGGGGTCGCCTAAGACCATCGGAAAACACATATACTCTATAGTCATGAAGTAGCATCGAAAATAGTTTTGTGGTTGGGGGTCGCCCCGACATGAGGAACTGTGTTAGGAACCACTGCACTAGAGGATGAAAGTAGTTCGTGTTCATACAGCCATTTAGAGATTGAAAACTTAGTTGGTTTAGCTCAATGGTTCTCAATTTGTGTCCCGACCACTGCCCATTGGTTATACATTTTAAATACTATTATGTTGTAAAACTGTCAATACTATTATATCATACTTATTGAGGGCGGTCATTGACTGTGAGGACATGCTGGCTTTTTGGTTGGCCACGACCAGACCCATGGTCACCACACACAACATCCCTGAGACTCGGTAGATTTCACCTGCAGGGCAGACGACACTCAAGTGGAATATGAAGTCATTGTGAAGAGAGAAAAATTAGGAGAAGAAAAAGGTAATTCTCTATAGCCAAATAAAGACAAGGACGAATATAGAGTTGAAAAAAATGTATATATTTTATACATTTGTTAAACTACTTCTGTTAGTCTGCCTTTTGCCTTTACAGCCACGAGAAGCTTCAAGTGAAGAATAATTATACACCCGGAATCGCTATATAGAAATCATTGATATCTTAAACCAGTAGTGCCGTGAAATTGGAATTAAACAAAGCAAGACAATACAGCTTGAGTTTCCAATGAAGCAATTAGAGCTAAGTGACGGCAGAGCTAAGGTAGACCTAAGTGAAGGTAGAGCTAAGTGAAGGTAGAGCTAAGTGAAGGTGGGGCTAAGTGAAGGTGGAGCTAAAATAAAGGTAGAGCTAAGCGAAGGTAGAGCTAAGTGAAGGTAGAGCTAAGTGAAGGTAGAGCTAAGTGAAGGTAGAGCTAAGTGAAGGTACAGCTAAGTGAAGGTAGAGCTAAGTGAATGCAGAGCTAAGTGAAGGTAGAGCTAAGGTAGAGCTAAGTGAAGGTAGAGCTAAGTGGGTGTAGAGCTAAGGTAGAGCTAAGTGAAGGTAGAGCTAAGTGAAGTGGCAATCTCTTGTGTTCTGTATTGCTGCGGAGAAAGGCTTTTCGCCTGAAACTCCCGGTCTCTTGTCGAAGTTTCTTCATTTAAGCTCCTCCATGTAAGCTCCTCCATGTAAGCTCCTCCATGTAAGCTCCCCCATGTAAGCTTCTCCACATCTCCTTCTAAATATTACTTTCACACGACTTGTGCGAAATCGTTACTATTTCATCCTCCTTTACAAGTCTGGCTGTGGTTCTAAAATGTCCTTTAGTGACGCTGACTCGGAGAAACCAACCAATCAGAGTAGCAAAGTAAGGTGACGCTTTATCTAATATAAAACTAAGTCAGACACAGAGGTGGGGAAACGATGGCGGCTCTGCACATAATGCACTTTACATTGCGCATCTTTCACTCCCCCCCCCCCCCCACAACGCAAGGTTAAGATAAGATCACAAAGACCTACAAAGAGGAAGCAATGAAGACATCAGTAGGCTCAAGAGAGGATACACTTAGAAGGGACCTGAAATCAGCCCTGACAAAGCTGAGATTAGAACGGCAGTGGCTGATGTCAATCATCGTGACCACGTGTAAGTTGCAGGTTTAGTGTTGTTTTTTTTTAATTGGTCATTCTTGGTCATAAAAAAATACAATTTATAGTTGACGAATGTGTAATATTTGACATGTAATAGTATAAGATAACAAGAATAATATGGTTCATTGGAAGAGCTTTCCAGCTTGGCATATTAAACGATTCGTTCTTGTAAAATCAAAATTTGTGCACATAATATTAAATTTGAGCATTCAGTGTGCGGCCATACTGAATGCGTTACATACGGATATCTTAATAAACACATTCTCCGCGTACTAGAGAATCTCAGATAAACCTGTTGTATGTAAATCAGTGGCGTCAACTGGTAAGTGTCGTGCCACCCGGTGCCCCCCAGTGGCGCCACTGATGTACATTAAAACGGTGTTCTGATCGACTCACAGATGGCAAACGCCGCGTAGATGGAGGCCAGTATGATCGTGGTCTGGTTGACGCTGTCCTTGAAGATCTTGCTGATCCACAGCATCATCAGCTTGCCCATGATGTAACCAACGAAGATGCCCAGTACGACGTCACTCATAAACAGGAAGACCAGATACACTGGGGGAGTAACAGAGCAGTAGACTAAATGGTCAAGGCATTTAGGAGGAGGGTGTAGGGACGAGGTAGGATGGTGCAGGGAGGTGGATGTGTGGAGGTGTGTGTGGGGAAGTGGGTGTAGGGAGGAGGGTGTAGTGAGGAAGGTGAGGGGAGGAGGGTGTAGTGAGGAAGGTGAGGGGGGAGGGTGTAGTGAGGAAGGTGACAGGAGGAGGGTGAGGGGATTAAAGGTTGGGGGGAGGGTGAGGGGAGGAAGGTGTGGGGAGGAGGGTGAGGGGAGGAAGGTGTAAGAGTGTGTGCGTGGGTAGGAATTTGAGATGGGGTACTATTGAATACAATAAAAGGTGATGGTTGACCTCGTCGATGTGCTGTTTAGAGTCCAAAATCGCCAGTTTGCATGTCAAATATGTTAAACAATTTTTAAAAAAAAATATTTGATAAGATGACTCCAAAATGAAGGCTTTGCCCTGGTCGCAGCTTTTGCTTGCCACAGCCCTACGTGTGGGTGAGAGTCCAGAGTTTTATTACCCAATGTGGGAGTGAATGATTGGCGACGCGAAATTTTTAGTCTGAAGCTGTAGGAATTGAAATATCGACGAATATTGAATGGAATATTGTAAATAACATTCTACCTTTTTGGAAATTTTTATTACGATTGAAGTTACCAGTTGCTAAAAAAAAAATAAAATATTTTATGTTTTGATTGAAGGGTTGGTAACACAAATGTAATATCGAGTGATGGGGTGAAGAGGCGTGACAAAGGCTTGGCATTGGGGCAGTTGCCAAGGGCGCCGGCCTGCGCCTGCTCAAAAGGGCGCTGCTAAATCTCTAATTTTTATTATTTAAAAAATAAATTAGCCAAGGGCGCCAAAAACCCCAGTTACGCCTCTGATGGGGTGGGGCTGAAAATTTGACAAAACATGTAGTCAGTAACGTGCTTTTTAAGAATCATAGTTAGTGAACCCCCCCCCCAAGGCTCGCAAACGCATTTTTTTTCCCGCCCCTGAGCTATATTAATATTATAACGGCCCGACCGCTTTTACACCGAGATTTATTTTAACATATCTGTCAAAGAAAAGAAAATATTACGCACCAAACGCAATTGCGATATTTTTAAGAATCGCATTAAGCGCAGTTATCGGGAATTTTATTTCTTGAAATCAGCGCCATCTGTCAGCTTAAAAGCTGATTTTTTTTTTATGGGCTGTGGGTGGGGGGGGGGGGGGCTAAAAATTTTAAAGAATGTAATGTTATCGACAACAAGTCTTTTAGCCAATTTTCAGCACGATAGGATGATGGCAAGTGTGTCAATTAACCATCCAAAGATTTTGCCTTAAACAAAAGAAAAAAAGTTACTATAAAGGACTTAAAAGTAGATTATATAACATACAATCACTTTGTCTTTTAAATTAAGATTTAATCTTAAAGTATAAATAGAAACAACGAAAAGTAGCATAAATCTCAATAGCATAAAAATTAACATTGTGTAGGTCTAGGCCCACTTTTGGTTCGGTTGGTCCAAGTATTGGTATTACACAACTTACATGGTCTCTTAAACAGCTTTGAGGTGACAGCACGGTAGAAGATGTAGCTCAGGCAATTGCCGAACAAATATTCGGACTGTACCATGTTACGTAGGTCAATATGGGCACCTATGCATCAAAAGTCAATCATTGCCGTTACAATCACAATCCATCAAAAGTCAATCATTGCCGTTATAATCACAAGGAGAGTAAACTATGGATTACTAAATATAAAAATAGTATATTAGGGTCGCTGTTGCCTATATATCGTAACCAGCCCTTATACTCAAAGTGGTGATCCGCGGAAATTTGAGAAGAACTGGCAAAGCCCAAAAGTGGGTTATTCAACCGCAGAGATTTTAGGTGTCGATTTTTAAAGTTGAGGAACATATGCATTCTCCGAGTTGTTTTCACTTAATATGTTAATGAAACCCGTTGCTCCCCATTTTACCACGTCATCCAAGTCTCCCCATTTTACAACTTCATCCAAGTCTCCCCATTTTACCACGTCATCCAAGTCTCCCCATTTTACCACATCATCAAAGTCTCCCCATTTTACCACGTCATCCAAGTCTCCCCATTTTACCAATTCATCCAAGTCACCCCATTTTACCACATCATCCAAGTCTCCCCATTTTACCACTTCATCCAAGTCTCCCCATTTTACCAATTCATCCAAGTCACACCATTTTACCAATTCATCCAAGTCTCCCAATTTTACAACTCATCCAAGTCTCCCAATTTTACATCATCCAAGTCTTCTAATTTTACCACTTCACCCAAGTCACCCAATTTTACCAATTCATCCAAGTCTCCCAATTTTACAACTTCATCCAAATCTCCTCATTTTACAACTTCATCCAAGTCTCCCAATTTTACAATTTCATCCAAATCTCCCCATTTTACAACATCATCCAAGTCTCCCCATTTTACCACTTCATCCAAGACTCCCCATTTTACAACTTCATCCAAGTCTCCCAATTTTACAACTTCATCCAAATCTCCCCATTTTACAACATCATCCAAGTCTCCCCATTTTACCACTTCATCCAAGTCTCCCCATTTTACCACATCATCCAAGTCTCTTCATTCTACCACGCCATCCAAGTTTCCTCATTTTAACACATCATCCAAGTCTCCCCATTTTACAACATCATCCAAGTCTCCCCATTTTACCAATCCATCCAAGTCACCCCATTTTACCACATCATCCAAGTCTCCCAATTTTACCACATCATCCAAGTCTCCTCATTTTACCAAGCCATCCAAGTTTCCTCATTTTACCACTTCATCCAAGTCTCCCCATTTTACCACTTCACGCAAGTCTCCCCATTTTACCACTTCATCCAAATCTCCCCATTTTACCACTTCACGCAAGTCTCCTCATTTTACCACGCCATCCAAGTCTCCTCAATGTATTGCAGTGGCGAAGACTTGATTCATAAAAAGTATATTTAGTTTGTAATGAAAAGCAACCAGAATTTATTATAGGTTAAATCTTATATGATTCAAGGGACTTCACGGAACCGCACGTAACCACTGAAGGGACAAGTGAAACATAATTTTTAAGTTAATTATTTGTTAAAATATATATTCTTTTTAATGGTAGTAGAAAGTTTACTTAGCATGGTCAAAACAGAGTAATCTCCATATCTTTATTTTTACACGTTCAAATGTTTTGAAATGAATGATGCACAGCGACTCAGCAGTTGTGCATTTAGCTTGGCGTTTACATATTTCTCACCCTTTCTGATCTTTCAAATGTTAGCGGCAAGACAGCCATCCCCCGAGACAGCCAGCCCACGAGACAGCCATCCCACGAGACAGCCATCCCACGAGACAGCCATCCCACGAGACAGCCATCCCACAAGACAACCATCCCACGAGACAACCATCCCACTAGACAACAATCCCCGAGACAACGATCCCACGAGACAACCATCCCACGAGACAACAATCCCACGAGACAACGATCCCACGAGACAACCATCCCACGAGACAACCATCCCACGAGACAACCATCCCACGAGACAACCATCCCACGAGACAACCATCCCACGAGACAGCCATCCCACGAGACATCCATCCCACGAGACAACCTACCCCGCTCCCACCCACTTTAGACCTAAATTATAATGATCGATTGCGACATTACGCATAAAGAGGTTGATACGCAGGTTAGGGGAGCTACACCCGAACTCTGCCTGTTCACTTGTCTCCCCTCCAATGTATAACTCAACTAGTGTTAGCGTGACAGTCTTATTAAGAAATCGTTTTTTTTTATTAAAAAAACGCCTTCATTGAATAAGAGAAAACTCAGATTGTGTACAGAAAACAATAGACGGCCCACTTGCAACTTTTAAACTTTAATCGTTTTAAGTTAAGCCTAGCAGCCCACCCCGCCAACTACTAGCAGCTCACTGGGCCCAACTACTAGCAGCTCACTCGGCCCAACTACTAGCAGCTCACTGGGCCCAACTACTAGCAGCTCACTCGGCCCAACTACTAGCAACCCACGGGCCAACTACTATCAGTCCACTCGGCCAACTACTAGCAGTCCACTCGGACCAACTACTAGCAGCCCACCCCGCCAACTACTAGCAGCCCACACGGCCCAACTACTAGCAACCCACTGGGCCAACTACTAGCAGTCCACTCGGCCAACTACTAGCAGCCCACCCCGCAACTACTAGCAGCCCACTCGGCCAACTACTAGCAGTCCACTCAGCCAACTACTAGCAGGCCACTCGGACCAGTTACTAGCAGCCCACCCCACCAACTACTAGCAGCCCACTTGGACCAACTACTAGCAGCCCACTCGGACCAAGTACTAGCAGCCCACCCCGCCAACTACTAGCAGCCCACACGGCCCAACTACTAGCAACCCACTGGGCCAACTACTAGCAGTCCACTCGGCCAACTACTAGCAGCCCACCCCGCAACTACTAGCAGCCCACTCGGCCAACTACTAGCAGTCCACTCAGCCAACTACTAGCAGGCCACTCGGACCAGTTACTAGCAGCCCACCCCACCAACTACTAGCAGCCCACCCCACCAACTACTAGCAGCCCACCCCACCAACTACTAGCAGCCCACTTGGACCAACTACTAGCAACCCACTCGGCCAACTACTAGCAACCCACTCAGCCAACTACTAGCAGCCCACTCGGACCAAGTACTAGCAGCCCACCCCGCCAACTACTAGCAGCCCACTCGGATCAACTACTAGCAGCCCACTCGGACCAACTACTAGCAGCCCACTCACTCATGATGCTGGTGAAATGCTTGGTGATCTGTGGCCCACATGTCATGGTCATTGCTATCATCAGGATATAGTCCTCTGGGGCCCAGTTCAGGGGAGACAAGTAGAAACCGACCATCGTCACCACCACACAGCACAGAACTGAATTAAAAACAAAGAGATAGTTCAATTTGATTTTTTAAAAAAAAACTTTCTAAATGGGTTGGGTAGAGGTTTAAAGAAATCCTTTATGCAAATTAAATAGAATTTTCTATGAAATGAGACCAATGTGAAAGGTTTTTTAGTAGTTTTTTTAAATTGGTTACCGGAAAATTGATCGACGGAAATTTGATCGAACGGAAATTTGGTCGAATCTTTTTTTCAGTTCACACGTTAAAATTTTTGTCAAACTTCTTTTTGAACGCACTATACCATATAGTAAAACAAAATAATGTGTTCGATCAAATTTCCGTCGATCAATTTTCCGTCGACGAAATTTCTTTCGATCAAATTTCCGGATACGGTTTAAATTATCGAAAAAGAGGAGGCAGTGGTGTAACCAGGGTTGGTGAATTAAGGGGCGTTTCCTTTGTGTTGACGCCCCTAATTAAACCAGAATACATACACACCAGAAGCAACATAAAGTATTTGACGTGGACCAAAAATTCAGAACCAAATTAAATGCCACCCAGAATCAATCATAGTTGGCATTACATTACAATTATAAATCAGTAATCACTCATGGTTCACATTACATAAGAATTAAATCAAAGATTCAATCATAGCTGGCAGGACATTACAACTAAGTCAAAGACTCTCCTAGTGTGTTGCGTTTCATTACAACTATAAACCATAGACTCACTCACGGTTGTCATTACATTACCACTATAAACCATAGACTCACTCACGGTTGTCATTACATTACCACTATAAACCATAGACTCACTCACGGTTGTCATTACATTACAACTATAAACCATAGACTCACTCACGGTTGTCATTACATTACCACTATAAACCATAGACTCACTCACGGTTGTCATTACATTACAACTATAAACCATAGACTCACTCACGGTTGTCACTACATTACCACTATAAACCATAGACTCATTCACGGTTGTCATTACATTACAACTTTAACTCATAGACTCACTCACGGTTGTCACTACATTACCACTATAAACCATAGACTCACTCACGGTTGTCATTACATTACAACTTTAACTCATAGACTCACTCATGGTTGACATTGCATTACAACAAAGACTCACTCATGGTTGGCACCACAGTTAGTGCCAGATGAAACAGCATGACCTTCAGGTAGTGGACCTCTGTGCTGACGGTGGAACTGAAGAATAGCAGTGGCACGTACATCTGGAGGAATGCGAGGGGCCCGAGGTGATCGATCAACATGGGGTCCTCCAGGCGCGGCACCAAGTACGAAAACTGACCTACATAGTCGCAGAAAGAAAGATTGTTAGCCCAAAGAAGTATTTTGTATTACCTTCTTCATTTTTTTAAAACAACTTTTTCATATTTAATTAAATCGTTGGTTTTTTTTGTTGGATTTTTTGTTTGTTTGTTGTTGTTTTGTTTAACTTAATTGTGTGCTGAAGTTATGCGTACGTTTCGTGGTATTGTTGCTCCGATTATTGTTCACGCTCCCATTATTGTTGTAGCTATGCTTGTTCTTTGGGTCAACCCCCCCCCCCCCACAAGGCCTGAGGGTGCGGGTCCGGTTGGGCCAAGAAATGTTTTGTAACAAAAACACACAAAAATGAATTCATTTTTTTTAAAAGAAAAAAAAGGGGGGAAATCGGACAAAGGGAACAACACACTGATAAAGAAGTATGCAATGAGAACTAATTATATTTTTTTCTCAGCTTAAAAGCTATGTGTTATGGTATGTGCTTGAACTATGTGTAGGGGCATATGCTTGAACTATGTGTAGGGGCATATGCTTGATTAATAAGTGTTGTTGTTGTCTGTCCTTCGCATGCGAAGATGACCGAGGCTATGAGCAGTAGACCCACCATGAGTGAGCAATAGACCCGCCGTGAGTGAGCAGTGGACCCACCGTGAGTGAGCAGTAGACCCACCGTGAGTGAGCAGTGGACCCGCCGTGAGTGAGCAGTGGACCCGCAGTGAGTGAGCAGTAGACCCACCGTGAGTGAGCAGTAGACCCGCCGTGAGTGAGCAGTGGACCCGCCGTGAGTGAGCAGTAGACCCACCGTGAGTGAGCAGTAGACCCGCCGTGAGTGAGCAGTGGACCCGCCGTGAGTGAGCAGTAGACCCGCCGTGAGTGAGCAGTAGACCCACCGTTAGTGAGCAGTAGACCCGCCGTGAGTGAGCAGTGGACCCACCGTGAGTGAGCAGTGGACCCACCGTGAGTGAGCAGGGACTCGCCAATCCTATTAGTGCCATCTTAGTTAAGGATGTGCAAACGGCCTGAGGACTGCGGTCCATAGGCTCCTTTCATGGCATGACAGAAACATTTGGTGTCATGTCTAAAGGCAATGCCCTGAATTGCACCAGCCATGAACGCTGCATTACACTTTCTGATTTGGAATTTAGCAATCAGTGTGAATGACACTTTCTTCTTTGGAATTTAGCACTCAGTGTGAATGACACTTTCTGATTTGGAATTAACACTTTTTTTTTTGTTGTTGCAATTTCTGTTTTATTTTGCTGAGAGCCTCTTTCTTTACCTATAACGTAGGGTTGTTCTGATAACAGCTCAGCACCAGATGTTTATCGTTTAGTGTATCTTATTATCGTTTACATCAGACAAATCTTTAGCTTTTCGGCTTGTTTGTCCGAGGTGTTCTAGAGAAGTCAAGTTAATAGCATTATCTATTGCACTATTTGGAATCAATATTTTCATTTTCTTCAAAAGGATTATCGCTCAGCCTGCGTTCGAGTTCAATGGGACAATTGCCTACCATGTTTGTACATTTAAGCTTTCGGATATTAAGTTATGTTTTAACTTTCTGGCCTTGTGGTTTTCTCATGGTTATGACATGAAACGTTAATTGGGACATTATTGGTCGATGGTCAGTCCATCATTCAGCGCCGCACAAGGCATTGAATACTCTTTATGTCAATCAGGTGCCAGTGTTTTGACCGCAAATGCATCCAGTAAGTCTTTTCTGGTGTGGGAAGGCGGTAGAGTGTGTTGGCGATAGCCAGGTCATGTGTCGGTAGAGTGTGTCGGTGATAGTGAGGTCATGTGTCGTATAAGAGCAGTAGACAGTTGCTGTTAAACTTTCCATGGCCATGTCCTCCGATGTTTCCCTTCCCATGTCTGGTGGTCTGTTCCAACTCAACACTGAAGTCCCCCAAAGGATAATGAGCATCGCTGATTTTGGAACTTCTGAGATGACATTTTCTGGTTCTTCATAAAGTCTGGGTTTTTGTTTGGTTTCCTCGGAATTTGTCATCGTGGGAGCATAAGAATTTATGAGTGTGGCTCCTCTATGTCTGAATAAATGGAGCCAAGCGTCATCAAACCCTTGAATCATGTGTAGGGTCATATGCTTGCTATATTTATAGGGATATATGCTTGATTTTGTATAGGGGTATGTGGATAAATTTAAATATATTATAAAACATTAATAACATAATGAATGTAATGAAACCGAATAGGTTCAAAATGTTATTTGTTATAAATTTCATCGGTCATCTACAGTTTGTAAAAACAGGCAACACCCATATTTGTATGCTTTGAAATAACATGGCAACTCACTTGTCCATGGTAGTGGGTATGGGGCGGGGGGGAAGGGAGGGAAATGTTTTGAAATAGGGAAATACCGGGTTAGAGTTAGGGTAAGAGTTAGGGTTAGAGTTAGGGTTAGAGTTAGGGTTAGAGTTAGGGTTAGAGTTAGGGTTAGAGGTAGGGTTAGAGTTAGGGTTAGAGTTAGGGTTAGAGTTAGGGTTAGAGTTAGGGTTAGAGTTAGGGTTAGAGTTAGGGTTAGAGTTAGAGTTAGGGTTAGAGTTAGGGTTAGAGTTAGGGTTAGAGTTAGGGTTAGAGTTAGGGTTATAGTTAGGGTTAGAGTTAGGGTTAGAGTTAGGGTTAGAGTTAGGGTTAGAGTTAGGGTTAGAGTTAGGGTTAGGTATGCGCCAAAAAAAAAAACAGTAACGAAACGCTCGCATCTTCAACGCGCACATCCGTTTGTCAACGGTGCATCGCTCCAACTTTCACGTGTTCCTAGTATTGACAAAGATGCTTTCTGGAAATGGGTCTCTCAATGGGTCTCTCAATCTGTCTTTCAATGGGTGTCTCAGTGGGTCTCTCAATGGGTATCTCAATGGGTTTCATAGTGGAACTCTCAATGGGTCCCTCAGTTGGTCCCTCAGTGGGTCTCTCAATGGGTTTCTCAATGGGTCTCTCAGTGGGTCCCTCAGTGGGTCTTTCGACAGAGTAAAAAGTATTCATAATAGACCATTAGTTTTGCTGACCACTTATGGTGAATGGGAGCCGTGATCGAACCGAGTGGAGGATTTTATATGGTATCTTAGTGTGTAGGGTCAGCGTGTTGGGTTATTGTGTTGGTGTAGTGTGTTGGATCAGTGTGTGAGGTCAGTGTGATGGTGTAGTGTTTAAGGTTAGTCTGTGAGGTCAGTGTGTTTGGTCAATATTTGAGGTCAATTGGGATCAGTGTATAGAGCCAGTGTGTTGGTGTAGTGTTTAGGGTTAGTCTGTGAGGTCAGTGTGTTTGGTCAATATTTGAGGTCGATTGGGGTCAGTGTATAGAGTCAGTGTGTTGGGTTAGTGTGTTGGGTCAGTGTGTGGGGGGTCAGTGTTTCGTGTTGGCGTTTTGGTTTAGTGTGTTTGATCAGTGCGTGGGGTCAGTGTGTGGGGTCAGTTAACACCTACATTTGACCTAAATCAGTGTAAATTATCACTCACCTATAAAAGCGCCAGCGATTATTATAAATGTGTGATGTGTCAGAGGGAACTTGATCTTGGAGCACAGCTGAACACACATGACTTGTAAAGAAATGGGAAAGAATTGTGTTACCTAAGTGGGAATATGCGATTAAACGGGTTATATTTATATCCCTTAAATTTAAGGATCGCAATCTATAAAAATTATTAAAACTTGGCAGAAGAGGCAAGACTTATTGGACGGCGCAGCTACGATTTAAGGACGTTTGCGAAAAGGAACATGAGGGAGGCCACCATAGAAATCCAACGAATGGAAGTTAGGCTCAGTTCACACGATGAAATTCCTTTCAAATTTTCGTTCATAAATTTGTTGCGATTTTTGTAGGAAGCCTTGTCACAACTTTCAAATTACTATTTGATACAATTCCCACCTTTGTCCAAAAAAGGAAAAGAAACCAAACATTGATTATAACTGAAGATAAGATTATTTATTGATACAAATAAATGTAGATGTTTTTATTACATTGTGCATTTCCATTTTCAGCACATAAATAAATACATATTTTAACCAAAGAAAACATTTCACTATTATAAATATTAAAACACAAGACATCTAAAGTATTTCTCCAGCGTAGAAATCAGCCATCAATGAACTCCTTTAGTGAAAATAATGACTTAATTAGTGATCATTTAGTGACAATAACGACTTAATCAGTGATCATTTAGGGACAATAATACAATAATAACTTAATTAGTGATCATTTAGTTACAATAATGACTTAATTAGTGACAATAATGACTTAATTAGTGATCATTTAGTGACAATAATAACTTAATTAGTGATCATTTAGTGACAATAATGACTTAATTAGTGATCATTTAGTGACAATAATGACTTAATTAGTGATCATTTAGTGACAATAATGACTTAATTAGTGATCATTTAGTGACAATAATGACTTAATTAGTGATCATTTAGTGACAATAATGACTTAATTAGTGATCATTTAGTGACAATAATGACTTAATTAGGGATCATTTAGTGACAATAATAACTTAATTAGGGATCATTTAGATTTGGTAACCGCAGGGAGAGCACGCTGATAAACTCGTACATACTGGGGAACAAGAAATGTTCTTATATCTTTCGGTCCTAACTTTATGTTTCGGTCCTAACTTTATCTTTCGGTCCTAACTTTATGTTTCGGTCCTAACTTTATCTTTCGGTCCTAACTTTATGTTTCGGTCCTAACTTTATCTTTCGGTCCTAACTTTATCTTTCGGTCCTAACTTTATGTTTCGGTCCTAACTTTATCTTTCGGTCTTAACTTTATGTTTCGGTCCTAACTTTATGTTTTGGTCCTAACTTTATATTTCGGTCCTAACTTCATGTTTCGGTCCTAACTTTATATTTCGGTCCTAACTTTATATTTCGGTCCTAACTTTATATTTCGGTCCTAATTTTATGTTTCGGTCCTAAGTTTAAGAGAAGGAGTTCGCCCGAAGATGGTGGGGTGTATCATCCAAATATTTTTAGTTTTACTACTGCATTTTTTTAATTCTTCAAAAAGTTTATTCCACTGAAGGATGTTTAGTTTGTGTGATACTAATAGCTTTTTTGAGTAATCAGTATGTGACTTCAGACGATGCATTCCCACACCAGCAGGTAATACTAAAGTTTAGTAGGCTTCCAACTGCAATGAGTAGAATTTTACAAGGGCTGTGATTTTGAATTAATCCTTACTTCTTATATACAGTCAAATGCCAGGTTACATTATCCGTTTTTGAAAGGTAGTTACGAAGAAAATAAAAAGATTACATATTTTATTGAGCTATTTAAATATTCATTCCCCAATGTAATCCTATTAACATAATCCTTTGCATAGAGACTTGGGGACCGCGAGACACCGAGATGTGCATGATTCATGGATCCCAACTCATACCTGGAACAAAAGAGTCAACGGATTTAAGATTAAGAAGATCCCACCTCATACCTGGAGAAAAACAGTAGCCGGATTTAAGATTAAAAGAAGCGGCGTTAATACTGATCCAATGTTGCCTGGGATTATCCATTACAAGAACAGATCAGTTCAGATGACGAATGACTGAGCGTTCAAGTAATCAGTTGTTCATCTTTGCGATGCATAAAATATGATTCTCTTCACAACATCTCAATTACTCTAAGTTATATTTGGCTGAGATTTCGTTGTTGGTGGCTTTTATTTATTGGGAGCAGTGGCGTAGAAATTGGGGGTGGAGGAAGTAATACTCCCTGGGCGGACTTTTTTTTCTACATATAAAAAAAAGGGGGGGGGGTTAAATTATTTTTTTGTGTGGAAACTTCAGAGCATTTCATTGGGACGGCATAAATTTTGATTTGCCCCGGGCGGAACTAACTCGAACTCCGCCTATGTTTGGGAGTTTAATGGTTGCTTGTCATATAAACATCTTGGCTGGTTTCTTGTTGTAATATAAACATCTTGACTGGTTTCTGGTTGTAATATAAACATCTTGACGGGTTTCTCCTTGTAATATAAACATCTTGACTGATTTCTCCGTGTAATATAAACATCTTGGCTGGTTTCTTGTTGTAATATAAACATCTTGACTGGTTTCTCCATGTAATATAAACATCTTGGCTGGTTTCTTGTTGTAATATAAACATCTTGGCTGGTTTCTTGTTGTAATATAAACATCTTGGCTTTTCGGCTTTGTTATCTGGAGAAGACGAGGCAATGGTACTCGCCTTTTGAAGTGTCAATACTGAACCTTAGCCGACCCCAGAACCCCGGAGTGAGAGCAGTAAGTTTATTGAGTGAGAGCAGTGAGTGCATTGAGTGAGAGCAGTGAGTGCATTGAGTGAGAGCAGTGAGTGTATTGAGTGGGAGCAGTGAGTGTATTGAGTGAGAGCAGTGATTGTATTGAGTGAGAGCAGTGAGTGTATTGAGTTGGAGCAGTGAGTGTATTGAGTGAGAGCAGTGATTATATTGGGTGAGAGCAGTGAGTGTATTGAGTGGGAGCAGTGAGTGTATTGAGTGAGAGCAGTGATTGTATTGAGTGAGAGCAGTGAGTGTATTGAGTGAGAGGAGTGAGTGTATTGAGTGAGAGCAGTGAGTGTATTGAGTGAGAGCAGTGAGTTAATTGAGTGAGAGCAGTGAGTGCATGGAGTGGGAGCAGTGATTGTATTGAGTGAGAGCAATGATTGTATTGAGTGGGAGGAGTGAGTGTATTGAGTGAGAGCCGTGATTGTATTGAGTGAGAGCAGTGAGTGTATTGAGTGGGAGCAGTGAGTGTATTGAGTGAGAGCAGTGATTATATTGGGTGAGAGCAGTGAGTGTATTGAGTGAGAGCAGTGAGTGCATTGAGTGAGAGCAGTGAGTGCACTGAGTGAGAGCAGTGAGTGTTTTGAGTGAGAGCAGTGAGTGTAATGAGTGAGGGCAGTGAGTGTACTGAATGAGCAGTGAGTTTATTGAGTAATAGCAGTCGGTTTACTGAGTGAGCAGTGAGTGCACTGAGTGAGAGCAGTGAGTGTTTTGAGTGAGAGCAGTGAGTGTAATGAGTGAGGGCAGTGAGTGTACTGAATGAGCAGTGAGTTTATTGAGTAATAGCAGTCGGTTTACTGAGTGAGCAGTGAGTGTATTGAGTGAGAGCAGTTAGTGTACTGAGTGAGCAGTGAGTGTATTTAAAGAGGGCAGTGAGTGTACTGAGTGAGCTGTGAGTGTATTGAGTGAAAGCAGTGAGTGTATTGAGTTAGAGCAGCGAGTGCATTGAGTGAGGGCAGCTAGTGTATTGAGTGAGATACAAGTCTTGTTGCTCTGCACATCTGCTACCCTTAACGTGGAGCTTGGAGTTGTCTGAGAGCCAGTGGCGTAGCTAACGGGGTGCGGAGGTGCGGACCGCACCGGGTGACACCATCCCAGGGGGTGACACCAAATTGAAAAATATTGCATATTTAAAGAGCACACACTACTCCGTCTAAACGAATTTCAAAAAAGGGTAACAGATCACACGCAAATTTCCCACACATGTAACCAATTCCAATGCATGCTTTATTAAAAATTCAAGGAGGATTTTCAGAAATAAGGTAACCTTATAATTAGGTCACACAAACATCGTTTTGACCATGATCAAACGCCGATTGGAATTTTCGGTAACTTTCGGAAATGACAGGAAGCTATATTTATCTAAATTCTGGAAAATGAAGGTTTTCATGTATACCAAATGCGATGTGGTTGGGACTTCCTAAAATATCTTCCAATACACTCGTTAAGCCATCAATTGTTTCTTACAATATGTGTTGCCTGTGGCTTCATTTGAGCGGAGCTTTCCAAAACTAAGGCTTATCAAGAACTATTTACGATCCACCATGGGGAAAGTCAAAGCTTTCTGATCTGGCTCTACTTTTAAGTGAAAGTAATACGGTGAAGGATATTGATTTTGATCAAGTGATTGACAGGTTTGCATCTTTAAAGACCAGGAAAGGAACATTTTAAATAAAGTAAATTTCATGTAAAAATAACTAGGACTTAACGTTGTTACAGTTCTTAAACACATTGACTTCCTGACTTTCAATTAATTTTGTGTTGTTCTTGTCATTGTTTGCTGTGGACTTATTTTAACAAGAAAAAAATCCATCCTGGGAGTCTGGTGGTGGGGGGGGGGGGCGGTGACAACGTGAGTAAACCGCACCCGGTGACACTAATCCTAGATAGGCCACTGCTAGAAATTATACATAAATGACGTCAACCATCTAAAAAAAGGGGGGGGGGGAGTGGGGGTCAACAATTTGCCACGCCATGTGATCGCGCTTTCTACCTTTGTTTTTTTAAATTTTGACGATAGGTGGAAAAAATTGGAATGGGGGAAAAAGGGGGGGGGGCAAAATTTTGCAAAAATAGCTTAACGTCGATAAATACTGCCTATCCAGGAGAAGATGGCCAATAATAAAATATAACGACCCTCCCCTGGTGATACATACACATTTTAAAAAATGAAAAGAAATCTTTGTTCATTATAAAGGAAACATTCGTCCAATAGTATCACTAATAACATTAAACTAATCTGATAATGTAGTTTTCTTATCTGCGATAAACACATTTACTTACTCACTGCATTTTTTTTTAATTGCCTAGAAATTTAAAACCCTTCAAGTGAGGAAAAAGTGTGTGTCCGGAGGAAGGCCGGGGGCGGCGGGGGGAGTTTGTTTATGGGGGGGGGGGAGTGCCCATCTTTCCCCTGGTGTATAACGTGTACATTCTTCTTTTTTTTTAAAATATTCTATTTTGATTCAACGAGCGAAGTCTGAGGGTTCACGTTATATTGTTTTTAAATATTAATGCTGCCTTTCCCCCCTCCCACGACCCCACCCTCACCCCCGTGGCCCAAAGTCATGTTACAATTGTTACGCTTGTAATTCCTGGCATTATCCTGATCTTGTTTATAAGGCAGGGTCCTTGATTCTCTAAATGTTCGTGACGTTCTCTTTCACGTTTACCGTAAATCATTTCAGCTCATGCTATAATTTTCTCTTCGACAAAATGCTGTTACGAGCGGCGTCCTGTTGCTCCAGCATAAATATAAGCCTCCCCCTCCCCCACCCCAAAAAATGGTATAAATAATTGTTTTCTTTATATTTACTAGTCAAAATGTATAAAGTCAAACCATTTCACCTGGACACGTGCACCACAAAATGTACGATGTTTTTTTTTGTTTGTTGTTTTTTTTATTAGCGGTCGCGTCTCCGCTTCCTTACTCACTTTGCCTCTGCCATCGATTCCGCCACCCATCGCTCATTGAACTTCATACCAGCCTCAACTTCATACCAATCTCAACCTCATACCAGCCTCAACTTCATACCAGCCTCAACTTCATACCAGCCTCAACTTCATACCAGCCTCAACTTCATACCAGCCTCAACTTCATACCAGCCTCAACTTCATACCAATCTCAACCTCATACCAGCCTCAACTTCATACCAGGCTCAACTTCATCTCAGCCTCAACTTCATACCTGCCTCAACTTCATACCAGCGTCAACTTCATACCAGCGTCAACTTCATACCAGCCTCAACTTCATACCAGCATCAACTTCATACCAGCATCAACTTCATACCAGGCTCAACTTCATCTCAGCCTCAACTTCATACCTGCCTCAACTTCATACCAGCGTCAACTTCATACCAGCGTCAACTTCATACCAGCCTCAACTTCATACCAGCATCAACTTCATACCAGCATCAACTTCATACCAGCCTCAACTTCATACCAATCTCAACCTCATACCAGCCTCAACTTCATACCAGCCTCAACTTTATACCAGCCTCAACTTCATACCAGCCTCAACTTCATACCAGCCTCAACTTCATACCAGCCTCAACTTCATACCAGCCTCAACTTTTTACCAGCCCCGTGGCTGAGCAGCTCAGAAATTCAACGCTATTATAAGATTGACAACACCTTGGATGTAAGGTGACAACTAAGATTGACAACACCGCGACTATAAGGTGACACCTAGGATTGACAACACCGCGGCTATAAGGTAACACCTAGGATTGACAACACCGCAGCTATAAGGTAACACTTAAGGTTGACAACACCGCGGCTATAAGGTAACACCTAATGTTGACAACACCGCGGCTATAACGTAACACCTAGGATTGACAACACCGCGGCTATAACGTAACACCTAAGATTGACAACACCGCGGCTATAACGTAACACCTAAGATTGACAACACCGTGGCTATAACGTAACACCTAATGTTGACAACACAGCGGCTATAACGTAACACCTAGGATTGACAACACCGCGGCTATAACGTAACACCTAGGATTGACAACACCGCGGCTATAACGTAACACCTAGGATTGACAACACCGCGGCTATAGCGTAACACCAGCCACAAAAATTTCAACATTGGTGGGTGTCGCCTCATTTCAGTCTTACAGCAACTGATTAAAAAAAAAAAAGAAAACCTTTCCTTTCATCGAGTTCGCTTTTGAGTTGTTTGGCGACACGGCGGTACATTTGACTTCATCTCAAGGCTCGCGCTGCCCACGTGTCGCCAAGTCCAGTAATCTCCACCAGCCATCTTAATTGCCCACGGTTATTATATTCCCGTCCTGTCCGCACAGTTAAAGCAAAAATCAAACACTCGTTTGAAAACGATATACTATTTATTGTTTAAAAGAACTTTATCACTCTTGTATGACGTATCGATTATCGATCAACAAGCAGGTGTGGGTGGCGGGACGATACCGAGACGAAGTTGTTAAGGGTTATTGTGGCGTAGAGAATCAAGACAGTGGCTGGTTGTGTTGAAGTGGTACCTTTCTGACAGTAGTCGATTCTTGGCCTTTGTCTCCGGAATGGACGACTTTTTAAATATATATATATATATATATATATATATATATATGTGTGTGTGTAATACTTTAAATGAACTTCGCCTTTGTTCGTGGCTGGTTGACTAAACCTTCGGCCGGCTAACTGACCCACTTCCCGTCAACTTATTGAGCTGAAACTTGGCACAAGGACTCGTTGCCAATGACAAAACATTCTATAAAATTTATTTTCAGCCCCACCCCTCACCCCAAAAATCTGTTTTTCCTGTTTTTCAAGTGGAAGATGAAGGACGTATGACGAAACTGATTTCACGAAATAAAACTCACGATAACTGCGCTAAATGAGATTCTTTTTAACAACAAATATCGCACGTGCGTCTAGTGCGTAAAATTTTCTTTTGCTTTTCTGAAATAGGGGCTGAAATAAATGTGTGGTGTAGTGGGTGGGTCATCTGAATATTATTAGCGTTCTTTCTCTCTCTCTCTCTCTATATATATATATATATATGTATGTGTTATGTGTGTATATATTTGTAAATTTGTGCGAGTTCATTTTAAACAAACGTATAGTAGTAAAAATTTACAATGGTGAATCTGCCACTTGGCACCTGACATGGGGGTAGTGGGGGGGGGGGGGGGTTAACTTTACTAGTAATTTCATAAAGTTGCTCAGTGCATAACTATTAACTATTAAACATCTGAGGAATTTGGCCAATAAAATTTATTATAGTCAAAGCAATAAAAAAAATTGGAACGCCCACGGCAAGATGTGGACGATAAAAAAAAGCATTAATAAATGACTACAGTGCTTGCCTCGTTTGCGGTTATTACACTTTCTGATTTGGAATTAAACACTCAGTGTGAATGACACTTTCTCATTTTGAATTATTAAACACTCAGTGTGAATGACACTTTCTCATTTTGAATTTAACACCCAGTGTGAATGAAAATTTCTCATTTGGAATTTAACACCCAGTGTGAATAACACTTTCTCATTTGCAATTTAACACTCACTGTGAATGACACTTTCTCATTTGGAATTTAACACCCAGTGTGAATGACAATTTCTCATTTGGAATTTAATACCCAGTGTGAATGACTATTTCTCATTTGGAATTTAACACTCAGTGTGAATGACACTTTCTCATTTGGAATTTAACACTCAGTGTGAATGACACTTTCTCATTTGGAATTTAACACTCAGTGTGAAAGACACTTTCTCATTTGGAATTGAACAATCTCACAACAAGCTCGACAAAGTCTACATCACACCTAAAAGTCAATCTCTTAATTATTGCTTAACTATCTGTACCCCAAGGTGGACAAAGAATGACAACTTCATCTCAGTGTTTATGTTAAGAGATGGCTAGTGGACAAGAAAAGCAACTGAAGCTTCGTCAGTAGTGACCATCTCATTCATTTAGTCTGACACCCAGGCCACAGACACCCAGCCGATGATTATAATTGATTACAACACTAACGTCAAACTGTGTGTGGCACACTTAAGTCCAGTGACCAGAAAGATGAGTCGCACACTTACGTCCAATGACCAGAAAGAGGAGTCGCACACTTACGTCCAATGACCAGAAAGAGGAGTCACACACTTACGTCCAATGACCAGAAAGATGGGTTGCACACTTACGTCCAATGATCAGAAAGATGAATCCGTAAAGGATGATTTGTAGAACGTGCATCTCGTTGTCGCTCATGGTGACGTGTGGTTGTGGACGGTCTTCAACAGCGACCTGGAGGACACAGAAACATACGAAAAATGGCGACCAGAAAATGAGATACGATCTTTCGCATTATTTTTAAAAATTACAAACAAATTTAACATATGGTTGGATTTTTGAGATCCCCTGGTTGCGGGTTTTGCGGAAGTATGTCTTATGTGTCAAAATATGGTGGAGTTATATTAGAGTTAAATTAGGGATTACATCGGAGGAGAGTCAAAGACCATATCGAATCGGAGCGAAAATACGACGAAGTGGTGAGTAAAATCGAAACTAGAATGATGCCCTAGAGCAGCGGTTCTCAACCTGTGGGTCGCGACCTCTTTGAGGGAATCGGAGCGAAAATACGAGGAAAGGATGAGTAAAATTGAAACTAGAATGATGTCCTAGATCAGCGGTTCTCATCCTGTGGGTCGCGACCCCTTTGAGGGTCGAACGACTATTTCACTGGGGTCACCTAAGTCCATCGAAAACACATATACTCTACAGTTATGAAGTAGCAACTGAAATAATTTTGTGGTTTGGGGTCGCCACAATATGAGGAACTGTATTTAACGGTCGCGGCATTAGGAAGGTTGGGAACCACTGTCCTAGAAAATATGGGATGATAGGCTGAAAACTTCCGAAGCATTAGGTGGAGCCACAATGAGTAAGGAAATATGTTTGATATAATCTGGTTGCAGTAAGGATGTCTGTGTCAGGACTTCAGAAGATGTAAAAAATATACAAATCATCACTGCGGCCTGCTCCATCGCATCCTTCCACTCGGAACCATCGATGGCTTTCCGCCTACTGGGTGCTGGGTGGCCGAGTGGTCTGAACTGAGCAAAATCTCAAGCTAATAGTCAGGAGCTCAATCCCCGCCATAGCCCAGTCAAACAAACACACCACCAGCACCCCGGGTGGATGGGACTCGTTAACCCTGGACGGCAACCCATCTAAGAGAAGGCAACTCTGAATTCAAACCCGGGGATGGGGAGATGGAGTTCACATGCGCCTAACTGGCAGCAGTGAGACCTCTCGAACATCGAACAGCGGAGCGCCGTGAGCATGCTATGGAATGAGCGCTATATAAGTACTCCAATCAATCTCCTAGATTTGACTTTGTAACGCGCTTCGAGCCTTTGGGGATGAAGCGTGATTTTTCAAATAAACTTTATTATTATTACATGCGCGGACCCCCAGCTGGCGTAAGTCCTTCTCTACATCGTCGATCCATCTCAGTCTTGGTCTGTGTCTAGTTTTCTGCCTGTAGATCATCGACCGGTGAGTCATCTGCCCTCTAGGTTTCTGCCTGTAGATCATAGTCCAGTGAGCCGTCTGCCCCCCAGGTTTCTGCCTGTAGATCATAGACCATGTGCAGTGAGCCGTCTGCCCCTAGGTTTCTGCCTGTAGACCGGTGAGCCATCTGCCCTTTAGATTTCTGCCTGTATAATATCATAGACCCATGAGCCGTCTGTCCCTAGGTTTCTGCCTGTTGATCACTTTTGCTGCTCTACATTCCGGAATTCTCTCAATTTGTCCAGTCCAGCGCAGTATGTCTTTTTTTTATTGTTGCGACTATGAGTGGGTCTTCCTACAATATCATCTACATCTTGCTTTGTGCCGGTTCTCCATCCATCATTGTCCATCACCAGACCATATAGTTTTATGATAATTTTCCTCTCCAATATATTGAGCAGGGTCTCTGCTTTCCTGATAAAGAACCAAGTCTCACTTGAATAAAGAAATATACACAGGGTAGGAAAAACAAGAAGAAAGACAAAGCGAATAAGCGGACTTTTTTCTTTTCTTTCTTCGTGTTTTTTCCCTATACCCTTTATTAATATATCTCATTGCTTCAAAACGAACGCATTGCTTCCCATATTACACATCAGAAGAAGACAGGTTAGAGAACTAATCGGGGAGCTAGAACCATCAGAAAAAAACAATTGACCGACTAGACTACCATTAGAAAGAAACAGTTGCCAGGGTATGGTACCATTATAAAGAAACAGTTGCCAGGGTTAGCTACCATTACAAAGGAACAGTTGCTAGGATTAGCTACCATTAGAAAGAAACAGTTGCCAGGGTAGGCTACCATTAAAAATGGACAGCTGACAGGCTAGGCTGCCAGTAGGAAGAAACAGTTGACAGGATAGGCTGCCAGTAGGAAGAAACAGTTGACAGGCTAGGCTGCCAGTAGGAAGAAACAGTTGACAGGCTAGGCTGCCAGTAGGAAGAAACATTTGACAGGCTAGGCTGCCAGTAGGAAGAAACAGTTGACAGGCTAGGCTGCCAGTAGGAAGAAACAGTTGACAGGCTAGGCTGCCCGTAGGAAGAAATAGTTGACAGGCTAGGCTGCCAGTAGGAAGCAACAGTTGGCAGGCTGGGCTGCCAGTAGGAATTAACAGTTGACAGGCTAGGCTGATACAGAGAGAGAAGATGAGGCTTGAATGGTAAAGTGAAAACAAGTACGTGAACCCAATAATGAAGGCACAGATGATTTAAACCATTATTGTGTCCATTGCAATATGGTAGCAGCGTTAGGTCTCAACCGAATAGTAACACATGAAAGTAAGTATAATTATAAGTTCCTCTACAACTTCCAATGTCTTTCTAATGTTCTTGGCATTATGATTTTACATCGACATCCATTTGATGACGTAGGAAATAGCAGAACAGGGTATTGTGCAAAGTTGGGAATAACAATGGCGAACACTTAACGTTTTTTAAACTAGTTTCTATTTCTTGTTGTTTGTTTTTTCCATTTGTCCTGTCTGCCGAGGAAGGCTCTTAGCCGAAACGTTCTTCTTTTATTGTCCTCTCTTTCTATTCAAGCTTCCACTTACCTAGTTCTTCCATTTCCTTCACACGGTTTGAACGCAGTCCTTCGTTCAATGATGATGTGCACAACGACAACAACACCTACACTAACCTTTGGAACAAGACCGATAAGTTAAAGCTTAGACTTCAACCAATGCAAGACCCCCAGAAGTGGATCGTCTTATTGGCACATGTTTCAGGCCTTTTTGTGGTTTAGACAGTGTCAACAAATATGGTGCCAAGACACTGAAAGCTACACACTGCTGACAACGTCATCACATTGGTTGTTGTGTGTTCTCGCTAAGGAAACTGAGTTGAAATTGGACTACGATTAGTCGATTGTTTTGTCACGTGATACGTGTAAAAACAAGTAATACTTCCGGTAGGCTGTCTGCAACACACTAGTCGCTCACAAATTTTTCTTCAAACAACTTTCTTCCTTTAATCATAACTGAATTATAATTATTGTCACATTTATGAATGTCATTTTAAAAAAAACACGTGTATTCAAGAATATTTTGAAAAGTAAAATTTTAATTAACACTGGGGAAGCGCTGATGGAGACCAAACATTTTGCTTTAGAATTAATGATAATGGCAATGGCTGATCAGCTGTTTATCTGTTGTTATGTGTTGTTATGTGTAGCAGAAAGCCTACTAATGGCTGGTACGTATCAAGTGACAAAACAAGGAAGTGACTAATCGTAGTAAAACGATAGGAAAGAGAGGGGGGGACTGAAAGGCAAAAACTGAGAAGGGGAGAAAGAAAGAAAGAGAGAGTGGGGAGAAAGAGAGAGACCTTAAGGGAAATAAACTTAGTTCTGTTACGACTACGAGTGCAATGTGAGGGGAAAAAATCTTTACGTTTACATACGGTTTTGCTTTCTGCTATGGGTGGTGTTGCGTTTGGGGTGAGAGTGTGCGACCTCGGACTTAAAAATTTGACTTGGCTTTTCACCCATTTCGTGATGGTTAAGCCGAGCAATATAAAGTATGTCAAAAATTACGTCAAACGCAAGGATACACAGAAAGGAGGTGTTGAATAAAGTTGACACTAGGCTGTTATGGTGGGTCTAGCCAGTTATTTGTGATAGCCCAAAGCAACATTTAGTATAACTATGACTGGCAGCCGTCGGTGATAGTTTTATACCATTTAAAAATGACTAGAATTGATATAGGCCCGTGTCACAGAATTTCAGTTGAAAGTTGGCTTTATTAGAGATATACATAGGCTATTTATGGGATGTCAGAGTTTCAAGATAATTATTGCAGAGTTTGAACACTAATGTACAAATGTGAGACACATTATAGCATAAACGTGAGACACATTAACGGCAGCGGAGGCCCTGGACACAGTAATGCACTGAGGCCCTTATCCCTCTATATACTCAAGGCAGTGCGAAGGAAGGGGCGAGAGGGCCAATCACCCCTGGCGCCTATATGAGGGGGGCGGAAAAATCATCTTAAGTAGGCCCTTAATTTGTGAATTAAACGATAAGAAATTAATATAAAAAATTAAATAATTTGTATCTAAATAGTATGAAAAAGAAGAAAGGAAATAATTATAAAAAATAAGAGGCGTCATATATTTATTAATATGTGATTTATCTGAATGAAAATGGGAATTTCCCAAAAAATGCAGTAACTTTAAAAGTTTATTTGGAATTTCTTACTACGATAACTAAATAATTAAAATTTGACGCCCTTTTTAAAAACTGTTTGATTTACTCCTATCTCCAACTCACCATCAATGTGGAAAAAAATAATTTATAACTTGTCAAAATAAATTGACAAAAATATTTCATTATTCACTAATAATATTTGCAGCATAATGCCACTAGATGCGTAAGGCCTCCTCGGGGCGTGATGCCCTGGGCAACTGCCCAGCGTGCCCATGCCTTAAGACATCAATGCTTGGTAAATTCGTATAGATCGTACCGCGTTTTTTTAACATGGCCGCCAACTTGACGTAAAATTAAGAATAAAACGTTTAAAAATAATGAAAAAACGTCCTAAATTTAACCCTCGCCCTAACCTGAACCCTAAATCTATCCCTCACCCTAACCTGAACCCTAAATCTATCCCTAAACCTAACCTAATGGAATGAGGTACCACATATATGAATTAGCCCAATGCTTTTTATCCACTAATTGTTGTACCGAGCAGAGGCGTAGCTAGGGTTATTACCGCCGGGGGTCAACATCTTAGTCTAACATGATTGTAAAAACAATTTTATTTCTTATTTTATTTTTTTTTAAAGACTTATATCTGAGAAAAGTAAAACTTGTTGACGAGAGTTATTCCCCTTTAAGAAGTATCTAACTTGTTATTCGCATTTATAATATTAATTTTTGGAATGTGTCGATAATATCGTGGGTTAAAATTATGGAAATGTATTGTCCACTAACTTTTAAATCAAATTAAATTTCCAAATTCTTTCAATATTCATTACCAATATGTAAAGAATGGTGCCTTTTAAACAGTGAGTCTCCTCGAGGGTTGAGGCCCCCTAGAAGCGTGATGCCCCCTAGAAGCGTGAGGCTACGAGCCAGTGCCCAGTGTACCCATGACCCATGCCTTAAGACAGTGGTTCTCAACCTTCCTGATGCCGCGACCCTTTAATGCAGTTCCTCATGTTGTGGCAAAACCACAAAATTATGTTCATTGATACGTCATAACTGTAGAGCATATGTGTTTTCCGATGGTCTTAGGCGACCCCTGTGAAAGGGTTATTCGACCCCCAAAGGGGTCTCGACCCAAGGGTTGAGAACCTCTGCCTTAAGACGACACGGGGAAGGAGGGGTGCTGCTGAAGTAGGTGGTAGAGCCTACTTTGCACAAAGCTTACTTTAAGGCTATACCTAAATTTAGTTGTTTGTTTGTTGTTTTTTAAAAAACATTTTTGTTTCTTTATTTTTTTGAAACATGTTAACTAGCGAAAGATCAACTGGTTTCGTACAGTCTTTATTTGTCCAAAAAGAGTAGATGGGTGAGCGTGGCGTTATTAGAAGGGTAAAAGCAGTGGTTCTTAGGTTTTTTTAAATCATGTTTCCAGGCCCGCACCAAGAATATTCTGTGCCCAGGCAGCTAACACAATTCGGGCCCCTTTCGAAGAAAAAAAAAACTCGAAAAAGGGCGGACCGCTATCTTAGCCGGGCGTCTGAAAAGTGCCATGTTTCTCTCCCCCCCCCCCCAACCACCTCAGGTGCGGGCCTGGTGAACATTGTTCCCCTTTTTCAAATATTTTGGTGCCCTTGTCTTTGTGAAATTCGTGGGATTTTATCATTTAATTCAATTTTAATGTCCTTTTTTGGCTCCCCATTGATGTTGGCACCTGGGGCGAATTGAGAAGAATGCCTCTTCATCCTCCCCTTTCACACGGCCTTGCTTCTGGTATCTTTCCCTAAAACTCTGCTACAAGATCTTATTTCCCTCGGTTCAAAATGGTCAAATAAAATATTGCTCTTTTAATAAGAGTTCGTTGTGGCCGGGGGGGGGGGGGTAGGGTTCGCCACCTAGGAATGTCAGGGACACACACGGAAGCAACAGCTTTGGATAAAAGAACACTGATAAGGATAAAATAAATATCGCGTTACTTGTCCTTAGCCCACGAATCACGATAATATTTGTGTTTGAAAATGTAATATTTACGCTCGAAATGGATCTTTAAATAGATCTAAAAATGGTTAGTTATGAAATTTTCAGAGTATTTAGCCGTGTGGTTGATGTCTTGAATTAAACATCTTTACGCGTTTTCAGTTGTTTTTGTTGTTGTTGTTTTTTATATCCTACATTTCTATCATATGTGTCTTGCCGTATTAGGATATAAAAATAAATTCATTTATAGGCACTTGCTTTATTTTGGGGGAGCACATGATATCTTAATTTTTCTGCATCAAAATACATTGAAAGGTCAAGGTCTTAGTTTGCTTATGTTACGGGCTATTTTAGGCAAAAAATGTGCCTAACGATTTGTGTACTATATTTTCATCATTTCCCAAATATATTGTTTTTCTTACGAACTTTACCCCAAAATTTTTTTTCCCACACTTAAAAATATAAAAGAGAAGAAAAAGGTGACAATTCTAGGTTGTTGTGTCCCACATGCCACATGCGGAGCCTTCAACTAACTTCTAGTCAAAGGAATAAAGCAATCTAAATATTTTATGTCATGATTCCTTTAATGCCCTCTTCCATCTCCATCACAATCTTTTATCTCACACCTCCACCTAATCTCCTCTCACCCCCTTGCTTCTTGAGACCAATGCACGTTCACTCTACACTCCTCTCTTAAGCACCAAACCCTTTCCACAAACCCACCAATCGTTATCCATGCACCACCTGCCCACCTCCCTCACTTTATTCCATACACCAGCCCTCGTCGCTTCGTTACCCATTTACTTTTTAACTTTACCTATAAGATAAAAGAAATATTTCTTGTCTTTTGGTAAATGGTAAATCGCCAGATCATAGAAGTTGTTCGTGTAAATTTGTTGTAATTTTCTTTTTAAAATTTCTTTCAATTGATCGTATATGTCATGTTCCGCACTCGTTTCTACAAGTCTTGAAACACATATTCACAGTGGCTTAACAACGGCTTGGCATTGGGGCAGTTGCCAAGGGCGCCGGTCTGCGCCAGTTCAAAAGGGCGCCGCTAAATCTCTACTTTTTAAATGTTTATTTAAATAAAGGGCGCCAAAAATAAATTAACCAAGGGAGGCAAAAACCCAGTTACGCTTCTGCATATCCATCAATATCCACTGGGATCCCATCGGGATTACCATCAGGAAACGGGATCCCACCTGGATCGGGATCCCATCGCCATCGGGGAACAGGACCACACCCGGGAATGGAATCCCATCGGGGAACGAAATGTCGAAAATAGTTATTATAAATGAGAAAAATTTATACGATTTTTAAAAAAAACTTTAGTGGTGTGTTTTTTACAGGGCCATTAATTTAGATTTTTAGCTAGCCTACTCTCTACAATGACTACATGACTATCTCCTACTACTGTTGACACTATTGAAGTTTTTTCAGAATGCAATCCCGGGCGACGAACGCTGGGCCTATGGGCTAGTCAGAGGCGTAGCTAGAGTGTTTGGCGCCCGGGGACAAGATTTGCGCCTGGGGACAAGATTCATTTTAAAGCGCCCTTTTTTCCTTTTTTCAACGCTCAAACCCATTATTATCATCAATAAAATAATACCAAAGCCCATTTTAGCGCCCCTAAGCCTAACTAGCTGGCGCCTGGTACCTGCCCCCCTACACCTACGCTACACCTCTGTGGCGAGTTTTTTTAATATAGCATACAATTATACATTATATTAAGCTCCTCATTGCTTCTTACTTAGCTGTTCTTGCAGCCAGCATTAGATTTTGAGGGTTTAACATCTCGAAAGGAATTGTTCTGGTCTGCTTTACGGTATCACTTAAATAGTTGCATATATATAATGTTTTACAGTACAGTTGGAACGCTACTTCAACCTGCTACTACCACCCTCTCTTTTGAACATGGCTGCCTGCGGGATCGGTCGCAATTTAATACCGGGTTAAGTTAAGTAGAAAGAACATTTTTGAAAAGAGCAACAAAATTATTTACACACAAACGAAACGGATTTTTAAAATCGTATCTGGTATGTTGTGTTATTAGCTTATTAATTTTCTAATATAGATTTTTTTGGCGTCTGATCTAAAATCTAAGGCCAATTAAAATTAAGCTGTACTCAACTGAACGTTAACACCGTCGTCGGCTGGGAACATGAACATTATTCCCAGCCGACTGTATAATAATTATAATAGTATCATCATATTAAAGTCTGTTATAATTAAAACAAATTATAAATTCAATAATTCCCATACCTCCTCTACATTCTTTTTTAAAAAATTGCTAGCAATTAAACCATTTATCAGCTGGGAATAACGCTGAGCATCTATACAAAGTCGTCTGGCAATGCTTACCATTGTTATATCTTTGTGAAAGTGAAAGAAAACAAGGTGGGGGTGGGAGTCCGACTAGTCTGAAAGTTATGTCACTTATGATGGAACTCAAGCCTATAGAGAAACTAAGCTAAGTGAAATCATACATAATGCGTTCATTATTTAATGCATTGATCATCCCATTATTATTTCTTCTGTCAGCAATTTTGTATCTGAGGAAAACTTTTAAGTAAGTGCTACTGAATCAAGCAGGCTTTAAACAAGCAATCATCTCGCAGACAGCCATGTCCAGTGTATTGGTTGTGTTTCGTCTTACCAGATTGGTGTCTGTGTCTGCACCTCTGGCTCAAACTCTTACTGTGAGTATTTATGAAATCCATTAATTTACTATGGGTATTTCAAACTGTTCATAGTTCATCCAGTTTAATCTCAAAATAAACAGTAATGTAAGTAAGTAGTGAAACGGAATTTTAGTAGTAGGCCTACCTAAAATAGTCTGGGTTATACAAATGTTTAAACTTAGGGCAGGGGCCATCAATAAATGATGTCACGCTTCTAGGGGGGAGAGGGTCACAAATTTTTGATGATGTAATGTAATGTGAGGATGTCTAAATAGTGTAATAGGGAAGGGGAGGAGCATTGAAATCTGCACACACAAAAAATAGTGGAGATATGTTTAGGACTGAAAAGACAAGACAATTAAGCTGACCATTCAGTTAGATGCTGCCTTAGTCAGAGACTACAATAGAATAAATAACAGATAAATTTAAACTTAAAAAATAAAACAAATGTTTTCAAAGATCTTTAATGTAGCTCAATGTTCAGAACGAGAAGCCTAAATAGTATTACATTCACTATGATTTGCTTCTTACTGATCTTCATATAAATCGATTAGTCTCTTCATTTCACCTCTGCTAAACTTTTCAGTTTTAAATATTTTCTGAGTTTGCCTCACTTTTAATTCACAAGTACAGTTTTAGTTCTGGATTGTGTAATTTTGTAAAAGGGTTAATGTAAACTTAAGAGTGTACCCATGCAATATTTATAAAGTAATCATATTTTGTTATTTTCTTTCCTCTTAGCATTACATTTCCTGCCAGCCCCATCCATATCCTGCCAAACATTTCTCATCCTCACCTTCATCACGAATGTCTTCCACACCTAAACCCCTTGACCCAGGGGTCTTTTATGAAGCAGTAAAGTCTTCTGGGGTTAATTTTTTCTGTGGAGTGCCTGATTCATTACTTAAAGGTATGCTAATTTAAAATGCATACATGCTTAGATTCTTTAACTTTTAATAAGCTCATATATATAGACAAATTTTGAAACACTCCATTTAAAAAAAAGTCTGTTTAAGTTTAAGCTACAAATTTTCTTTAAGAAAATAACATGCACAACTCGTTTAAATTCCTAAACTTTATAGCAACTTTTCTAAAATAGTTTTGATACTAGATAAAAATTGCAGTTATGATAAATTTATGAAGTCCATTGAAAATATGGCTCTGTTGAAAAGTAGAATTATTTTAATCTCATTTTTTCCCATTGTTTTAATGCTAGGATTTCAACATACCTTAGAAAGACTTTAGAAAACAAGATAACTGTAATAGCCATCTATATTGACAGATTAATGAAAATATGTTGTTAAAAGCCCTGAAGTTAATTAACCATTGATTGTTAAGGATCAATAATTCCCAGTCAAAACAGTTACAGCATACAACCTGTTCTGTGCAGTGTGTGGTTAATTAAGGTTTCACAAATTTTGAAAGTGGTTTTTTCATTTATCTTGTGCAACCCTCTGCAGCTATTCTCTCCTTCCAGAAAATTAACTAGAGGTTTTATTCAACAAACACAACTCAACATCTTTTGACATTATATGTAGTCCCTATATAATCTTTGAAACTTGGATTTTGTAATTAAACAATTCAAAGCAACAAAATGCTGGCTTTTATTTTAACAAATCACCATAAGGACCAGAATATAATAATGTAAAAAAAACAACAACAATTTTCTGAGATAAAATGAAATCATAGAAATATTAATTTTTGCTTCACTGGAAGTTGGTTGGAGCCTAAGTTTGTTCAAAAATTATTTTTTTCAAAAGGAAATAATGGGGAACAAATTGACAAATATAAATTTATTTCAAAGTGTACAGTTTCCCTGCTTCACTTTCACCTTCCCTTAAAAAAACATTTTAAAATATTCTTGGTTGAACAAATTTCCCTTTCAAAGTAACTTCCGTTGAACTAACTTCAAGCAACAATTTAAAATTTTAAAAAATGAATACATATTAATTTCAGGTACCAGCTTTGTTAACATGAAGAATAAAAGCAAACTTTTTTAAAGTGAAAAAAAACAACAGATTTTCAACCACTCAACCACTTGGAGGTTGCCTGTCAGTGTCAAGGATCACTTGATAACTGAAATAATAAATCTATTTTATTTGAAATAATCATCTATTTAGTTTTCCTTTTGTTTTAAAAAAATAGACATATATGGCCATAAGGTACTGTAAGTAATTACAATATATTAATATGCAACTTTTTTCTGATTTTGTATGGTGTAACAAAAGATTGTGATTGAACATCATCTTTATTTCTTATCACATGATCTGATTTTTCACCCATTATTGAACCATTGTAGTTTTAAACATGTAGTTGAAAACAGAAGATTGTTTTACTCATGTATATATAAATATCTCAAAAGTAAATTTGTTCTCTGTAGCCAATTAATAAACTTTTGACATCTGCCAATAACTGATAATCTTGTGTATTTTATAGCTGCATGAGTCTCTGTTTATTTATTCCTGGATGATTTTAAATAATAGTTTCTCCAACTCTTTATCTCACATTTCAAAACCTCGTGACAAACAGTAACCTAGACAGATGTTTTATCTTTGCTCTCTCAAAATTGATTTGTTGTCCTAAATTTCAGTATTTGAGGATTAACATCTCAAAGAATAGATTTGTTTCAGTTTTTGTGTGTCTGTTTACAAAAATAATTATCTTGGTATCTGTAAGTAGTTTTAGCCTAATAACTCCAAGAAAACCCATGAGAAGTTCACTAAAGGCGCACTCAGTGGTGTACACATTTACCTATAATAAAGGTGTTGACCCAAATTTTGATCTGTCTTAACCCACCCCTGATTTATGTCCCTTTTTGCATAGTGTATTTTAAGGCTGAAGGCTTTGGGAGATGTATTTGTTATCTATCACCAACTGGCTTGTCTTAAAGTTAAAGCTAAAGGCTTTGGGAGATGTATTTGTTATCTATCACCGACTGGCTTGTCTTAAAGTTAAAGCTAAAGGCTTTGGGAGACTTGATTGTTATCTATCACCAACTGGCTTGTCTTAAAGTTAAAGCTAAAGGCTTTGGGAGACTTGATTGTTATCTATCACCAACTAGCCTTTTACCTTTTGAGTTATATTGTACTATTTCATTATTTCAGATTTTTGTGCATATGTTACTACTAATGCTTCTGAAAAAGATCATGTGATTGTAGCAAATGAGGGTGCTGCTGTTGCATTGGCCAGTGGCTACCATTTAGCCACAGGGAAAACTGCCATGGTCTATTTGCAGGTATTCATTTCAATAATACTTTAGGGAAATATAATAAAAATTGCCCATAACTAACTAATGAACAAAGCTAATGAGTTATCTTACTACTTTATATTGTTTGGGAGAGTTGATGTGTGTGTGTGTGTAAAGTCTTGGAAACAAGCCCTTTACCTGCCAGTATCATTCTAATAAAGTTGTAAACGTCCTAAGTAATAATCTTGAATGGCCTGTCAGAACTCAGGTCTTGGGAACATGGTAAATCCCCTGATGTCCCTTGCCAATCCAGCAGTCTACAGTATTCCTATGTTGCTGCTTGTTGGCTGGAGAGGAGAGCCAGGAATCAAAGATGAGCCTCAGCATAGGGCGCAGGGAGGAATAACTAAAAACTTGCTAGGTAGTTTGTTTGTTTGTTTTTTCTCCTGCCAATATACGTTTTACTCAGTGCAAACGCCTAAAAAAAATTATCAGGTTGATAAAAGTTTTATAATTATAGAGTAGGAATTTAGTATAAAACTGGCAGTGCTGTTCCTCATGTTGTCTAATTATTTTTTTTTAATTTTTATATTGTTACATTCATGGGCTTAGGCATTCCCCAAACCGTTCATTTTATTATTTAAGATACAACACACCCTTGTCATTAATATTTCTTACAAGTTTTACTAGCAAGAAAAAAAGTTTCTTTTTCTAGAGTGGATTTGAAGATAAACAAAAATTCATAATTGTTACCATAACTTATTTCATGTGTGACAACTCACAATAAACACTTCATCTCTGCTCTTCAGCTAAAAAATCAACATTTCTTTCAGTGAATGTAATAGTCAGGGGCTTTAATTTATGAATCAATTTAATGTGTTGGGGATAAAATTACAGTGACAGGGATGGTTATTGCTCTTATTTTTTTTAAAGTACCCCAATCCTTCAACACCCCCCCTGTATCATTACAAAACAATTCCCACTGTTATTTCACTGCAGAATGTATGGACATACCTTGTGCTGTCCTCCCTAAGGATCAAGATGAAATGAAAGCTGTAAGTTTTATAATGTGGTACATTTATGTACATAAAAATACATTACCATATTGTATACCATTTATATTAAATATGAATGTCTATTTTGAAATAGGTTTTCTTTTGGCCCGGTAGTTTTAAAAAGAAACAGAGGTGTTTAAAATATAATTTTAAGAGGTTTACATTTTCAAGTTGACCTGTTTCTTTTGTAGCTGTTGATTTGACCTGTTCCTTTTGTAGATTTTGATTTGACCTGTTCCTTTTGTAGATGTTGATTTGACCTGTTCCTTTTGTAGCTGTTGATTTGACCTGTTTCTTTTGTAGATGTTGATTTGACCTGTTTCTTTTTGTAGCTGTTGATTTGACCTGTTTCTTTTGTAGCTGTTGATTTGACCTGTTTCTTTTGTAGCTGTTGATTTGACCTGTTCCTTTTGTAGCTGTTGATTTGACCTGTTTCTTTTGTAGCTGTTGATTTGACCTGTTCCTTTTGTAGCTGTTGATTTGACCTGTTTCTTTTGTAGCTGTTGATTTGACCTGTTCCTTTTGTAGCTGTTGATTTGAACTGTTTCTTTTGTAGCTGTTGATTTGACCTGTTTCTTTTGTAGCTGTTGATTTGACCTGTTTCTTTTGTAGCTGTTGATTTGACCTGTTTCTTTTGTAGCTGTTGATTTGACCTGTTTCTTTTGTAGCTGTTGATTTGACCTGTTCCTTTTGTAGCTGTTGATTTGAACTGTTTCTTTTGTAGCTGTTGATTTGACCTGTTTCTTTTGTAGCTGTTGATTTGACCTGTTTCTTTTGTAGCTGTTGATTTGACCTGTTTCTTTTGTAGCTGTTGATTTGACCTGTTTCTTTTGTAGCTGTTGATTTGACCTGTTCCTTTTGTAGATGTTGATTTGACCTGTTTCTTTTGTAGCTGTTGAAGAAAGCTCAAGATCACTTTGAGGAGAAGAGGTCACCATTTGCCTTGTTGGTCAAGAGTAAAACATTCTCAGCCTGCAAGCTGAAGACTTTAAATGATAACAAGTAAGCTGATTGCCCCTCTGACTGTAGCATTAGTCAATCCTCTGACTGTAGTAGTAGTCAATCCTCTGACTGTAGCATTAGTCAATCCTCTGACTGCAGTATTAGTCAATCCTCTGACTGTAGCATTAGTCAATCCTCTGACTGTAGCATTAGTCAATCCTCTGACTCTTGTATTAGTCAACTGCTGTACTTGTCCAAAAATAAGTTTGCAACCAGAGATCCCTCAACTGTAACACCGATTGCCCAGACAGCTGCTTAATAAAAGATAACTGAATTGAAGGACTGCATTCAAGTTATGTGTATGAAATAGCAGAACAAGGTTTGCTGAAGCTGGATTCAAAAGACTGGATGATAAGATTTGAACGTTTCGGCTCAGAGCCTTCTTCTATGAACAGGACAAATGAAAGAGACAGAGCACAATAAAAAACGTTTGGGATCATATTGTCATTCAAGCTTCAATATACCTTGTTCTATTATTTCAGATAGCTGGCTACCTTGTAAGCTGTCTTAAAAGCAGTGCTTGATTGTTGCACAAAGTATACTTCTATTTTCTTATATTAACAAACATGAACCTATCTTAATTATACTCCTCCCCTCAACTCTCTTGGGTTAGGAGCCTAGGCAAAAATCTTCCACCACTTACACTACAGAAGAAGACAAAAGCCAACTTGAGGGTGATGGGAATCGACTGACTTAGTTCTTTTGACAAAGAAAAAAAACACACAAATATTTTTACTACATTTAAGTAATGACTTTTAATTTCTATGTTACATTTTCCTAACATCATTAATTAAAAAAAAAAAATAGTTTTGTTTCTCAAAATCCTTATAAAGAATGATAATTTAATTTTATCGTTAATCCTTTCATTATGATAGTTTTCCACTCACAAGAGAAGAGGCATTGTTCAAAGTTATCAACTGCCTGGACGAAAATGATGCTGTTGTAGGTACCACTGGAATGCTGTCTCGAGAGCTGTTTGAATACAGGTAGGTACCACTGGAATGCTGTCTCGAGAGCTGTTTGAATACAGGTATATACAGTGGTTTAAGGTTCTCTTTTTCGGCTTAGAGGTTGGGGGCCATCTATAAATGTCATGTCATGCATCGGCGCGGGGGGGGGGGGGTGCTATGATTTGTGATGATGTATTTTGGGGGTTTCTAAATATTTTGACAAATCTGACTATGCGAGCAGGGGGTCCAAAATGTGCCTAAATAGTCTGACAATGTGGGCAGGGGGTCCAAAATGTGCCTAAATAGTCTGACAATGTGGGCAGGGGGTCCAAAATGTGCCTAAATAGTCTGACAATGTGGGCAGGGGGTCCAAAATGTGCCTAAATAGTCTGACAATGTGGGCAGGGGGTCCAAAATGTGCCAAGATAGTCTGACAATGTGGGCAGGGGATCCAAAATAGTCTGACAATGTGGGCAGGGGATCCAAAATGTGCCAAAATAGTCTGACAATGTGGGCAGGGGATCCAAAATGTTCCAAAATAGTCTGACAATGTGGGCAGGGGATCCAAAATGTGCCAAGATAGTCTGACAATGTGGGCAAGGGATCCAAAATGTTCCAAAATAGTCTGACAATGTGGGCAAGGGATCCAAAATGTTCCAAAATAGTCTGACAATGTGGGCAAGGGATCCAAAATGTTCCAAAATAGTCTGATGGCCCCCTAATACATACACCTTGATGTTACTTATCTATGTCAGTAGTTTACAAACCTGGGCTTGTAATCAGTCACTATTTAAATGTCAGCTTGTATTATTTCATGAAATGGGAAGTGCGCCAAGAATTGTTGAATAGTGTTTGAATGAAACAAAGCACAATAGTTTCAAACCTCTCAATCACCGATTCAGCTCTATACATGCAAACATCTTCTCTATTCATTTTTTTAAAAGAAAGTAGGATCATTAACTTCAGATGGTTAGTTGGATCATTAACTTCAGATGGTTATTTGGATCATTAACTTCAGATGGTTATTTGGATCATTAACTTCAGATGGTTATTTGGATCATTAACTTCAGATGGTTATTTGGATCATTAACTTCAGGTGGTTATTTGGATCATTAACTTCAGATGGTTATTGGATCATTAACTTCAGATGGTTAATTGGATCATTAACTTCAGATAGTTAATTGGATCATTAACTTCAGTTGGTTATTTTTTAAAAATAGTTATTTTACTGGGATCATGCCATCGGATAGGTGTGTTTTGGATCACTCAGTTGACAACAATTATGTCCAGGGTATAATTAGGTTTGTGCTACTTTGATTCTGGAATCACAAACATCAATCTCCACATCATCAATCCACTGTTTTGGAGGTATAGTGATGAGCCATCTGCCCTTAGGTTTCTATGGATACACCATCAGCTATCATCCTCTCCAGATGTCCCATCCAGTGCAGTCTATCTTTCTAAATGATAGCCACCACTGTTGATGTGTCCTCATATGACTGATATACTTCTTGATCAGTGTGTATTTTCCTTCCATCGTAATCCTCTTCTTCTCTTCTTATGTTTGAGGGCCCATGATCATTCTGGCTCCTTGTTTAAATTCAAAGTTTGCCTTCTCTTAGATGAGTTACCGTCCAAGGCTAACGAGTCCCATCCACCCGGGAGTTGCCGGAATGTTTCATTGTATCAATGTTATCCGCCTATCGGGACTCCATCTCCGGGTTTGAATTCAGAGTTTCCTTCTCTTAGATGAGTTGCCGTCCAAGGTTAACGAGTCCCATCCACCCGGGCTGCTGGTGGTGTGTTTGTTTGCCTGGGCTTTGGTGGGGATTGAACTCAAGACCATCAACTTGAGATTTGCTCTGTTTAGACCACTCGGCCATCCTTCCAATGACTTTCAACAAGCTCCCTACTAACTTTTGGTAGAACTGAACAATTTAGGCATTGACTACTAATTGGCGAAACATTGTATCTTAATATCCTTGTGTAAGAGCTGTAAGATCTTAATTTCCTTGTGTTCATCTAGCCATGACTATATATGTATACTTTGATAGACAATGCTTCCTACCTCATCTCATGGGCCAGTGTAAACAGTGACAACCAATACCGATACACCAACACCAACCGGATTAGTTTCAATAATGTTTATTCTCTAACAATTAACTATCGTGGATAGATATAATAATGAAGTCATTAAGCCAAACACACTAATCAACACACTATTGTACATCGGCCATCAATGCACTCTCCTAACAGCAACTAACACGTCATTTCCCCCTACCCAAATACTCACAACATTCTCACATGATATATACAGCTACACATATAATCTCTAACTAAACATGCTTTACGTACCAACATAACAACAATGGTCTCATACCCTTGACACTAATGGTAGTATATTTTAAATGTACATACTTGTAACATGCTTGTAAATAAAACTTTCTTTTTACTTACAAATATTGTGCAACGCTAACATTTTGACTTGAAAAACTTGCAACTATTGTCACTAATGTCACAGGGTTTCTATGAAAATGGGTCACGCCAGAGACTTTTTGACTGTAGGATCTATGGGACATGCCTCGGCTATAGCTTTAGGAATTGCTCTTCAGAAAAAAGATCGTCAGGTAAAAGGAAAAGGAAATTAATATTTTGTAACAATTCACGAAATAAGGATGTTCTAGGTACAGTTGTGTAATAAAAAGAAAATTGATAAACCATGTAGAGGTTTCCTAATTTGTTACTTCTTTGAGGCATTACGGGCCAGACCACAAGACACTTGATGATCATAACTTGCATTTTGAATTATTTTTATTTCTGTACTGTTGTCCATTGAATGCAGAGGATATCACATTAGATTTTTGTTCTCAAGTTAAAAACTCACTTTTGTGTGACGCCTACAGGTATTCTGCTTGGATGGTGATGGAGCCGTACTCATGCACATGGGCACACTGGCCACCATCGGCCAGCAGGGTCCGCCTAACTTGAAACATATTGTTTTCAACAATGGTGCCCACGACTCTGTTGGGGGGCAGCCAACGGAAGCTGCAAATCATGATGACTTTGACTTGTGTGCCATTGCCAAGGGATGTGGTTACAAAGAGGTGAGAGTTGTAGATCTGACTCACCACCAAACTTAGCTCAGCAGCATGTCATTGGGAATAATGTTTGTGTAATTGCCACCAAAGTTAGCTCAGAAGCATGTCATTGGGAATAATGTTTGTGTAATTGCCACCAAAGTTAGCTCAGAAGCATGTCATTGGGAATAATGTTTGTGTAATTGCCACCAAGGGCAGCTCTCCGGAGAGTTGCGAGGGGCATCCCCCCAGACGGTTGTGCGCAGGGCTAACAACTCTGCTGCGTAAAAACCCTTTGTTACAAAAACGCAGACAAGAGCAACAAAAGACTTTTCGGTCCTGGGAGAAGATAGATTCCCAGCCGCGGAATGCATGACGCCAAGTAGTGAAAGCCATAATCTGGAAACTACTAGGCCGACGACCATCATCTCCACCAGGACCACCACCGCCATTGGAACATGGAATGTACGCACCATGTATGAGACAGGAAAGACTGCACAAGTAGCCACTGAGATGAGGAACTATAACCTCGCCATACTAGGAATCAGCGAGGCAAGATGGATCGGGTGCGGACAGAAGAGACTAACCTCGGGAGAGATGCTGTTATTCTCAGGGCACGAGAGTGACGATGCACCACACACTCTGGGCGTGGCCCTGATGATATCCAGGGCAGCCCAAGGAGCACTCATTGGATGGGAGGCGCATGGGCCTAGAATACTCACAGCAACCTTTCGGACCAAAAAACACAGAATCAATTTGGATGTTATCCAGTGCTACACACCAATAAACGAAAGTGAGGAGGAAGACAAAGATGAATTCTATAACAGATTGCTTACCATTACCCAGGGTCGCCCTAGGCGAAACATTGTCATCCTCATAGGAGATCTCAATGCCAAGATCGGCAGTGACAACACGGGCTATGAAGAAGCCATGGGGCGACAGGGGTTAGGAGAAATGAATGATAACGGAGAGAGATTTGCCGACCTATGTGCCACAACAAATCTAGTCATAGGCGGGAGCTTATTCCAACACAGGAGGATACACAAGGCCACATGGGTTTCACCTGACCTCCAAACGATGAACCAAATAGATCATGTGTGTATTGGGAAAAAATTCAGGCGATCTCTCCAAGATGTACGTGTCAGAAGAGGAGCTGACGTTGCCTCAGACCACCATCTTCTAGTGGCCCGGCTGAGACTAAAACTGAAAAGGCACTACACTGAGCAGACATCATATAGGTTGCGCTACAACACCCCCCTCTTGAAAGATAAGGCCAAACAGGAAGAGTTCAGGATCACTCTGTCCAACAAGTTCCAAGTCCTACAGGAACTGCTAGGAGACGAGACGATTGATGGAAAGTGGCAGGGAGTAAAGAAAGCAGTCAAATCAACATGTCAGGAAGTGTTGGGAAACAAGAAACATACACACAAAGAATGGATAACAGCAGATACATTGAAAGTGATAGAAGAGAGAAAAGGGAAGAAGGCAGAAATTAACAACAGCTGTACACGAGCGCAGAAAGTTAGGTTCCAAAAGGAGTACTCAGAGGCAAATAAGAAAGTAAAGAAAAGCGCTAAGAGGGACAAAAGGAACTTTGTAGACATGCTTGCCAAAGAAGCGGAAGAAGCAGCCTACCAAGGAAATATGCGGGAATTGTTCGCTACCATCAAGAAGTTGTCTGGAAAGTTCAGGAAGCCAGAGAGACCAGTGAAGGACAAAGATGGTAAGAGCATACCAAATGAGGAGCAACAGAGAGCCAGATGGAAAGAACACTTTGAGGAACTTCTAAACACGCCAGAGCCAAGTAACCCACCAGATATTCAGCCAGCTGACAGTGACCTGGCTATTGACTGCAACGCACCCACCAAAGAAGAGATCCGTATTGCCATCAAACAACTTAAAAATGGCAATGCTGCAGGACCGGATGGCATCCCAGCAGAGGCACTGAAGGCTGACGTGCACACCAGTGTAGATATGCTTCACCCACTGTTCTTGAAGATCTGGGAGGAGGAACAGGTACCTTCAGAGTGGAAGGAGGGATATCTCATTAAAATCCCCAAAAAGGGGGCCTTAAGCTCCTGCTCCAACTATAGAGGGATCACCTTACTGTCCATCCCAGGCAAGGTTTTCAACCGCGTACTACTCAACAGAATGAAAGAAACTGTTCACCACCTGCTGCGGGACCAACAGACTGGCTTCCGGACCAACAGATCCTGTACTGACCAAATTGCAACACTGCGCATCATCCTAGAGCAATCCCTGGAATGGAACTCACCCCTCTACATCAACTTCGTTGACTACGAGAAAGCCTTTGACAGTGTGGATAGGCAAACCCTCTGGAGACTGTTGAGACATTATGGAGTCCCGCGGAAAATCACGGACTTGATCAGAAACTCTTACGAGGGGATGCTTTCCAGGTGAAGACCGGTGTGAGGCAGGGATGTTTGCTTTCGCCTTTCCTGTTCCTATTGGCCATTGACTGGGTGATGAAAACTTCCACACAACAGAAGCGGAATGGTATTCAATTGACCTTGTGGGACCAGCTTGATGACCTCGATTTTGCTGACGATCTTGCCCTTCTCTCCCATACCCAACAAGAGATGCAGGAGAAGACCAGAAATATTGCAGACACTTCTGCACGTATTGGTCTTAATATTCACAAGGGGAAGAGCAAGGTCAATGCCGCTACCAATACAGCACCCATCAGGCTCAAAGAGGAAGCGCTCGAAGAGGTAGAGAGCTTTGTCTACCTTGGCAGCATCGTGGACAAGCAAGGTGGGACAGATGCTGACATCAAAATAAGGGTAGGAAAGGCACGGGCAGCCTTCCAACAAATAAAAAATGTCTGGGCCTCCAAACACCTAAATACCAAACTGAAGATCAGAACCTTCAACACAATGGTGAAACCGGTTCTACTGTATGGTGCAGAAACATGGAGAATCACTGCTGGGAATATGAAGAGAATCCAGTCCTTCATCAATAACTGCTTAAGAAGGATTCTCAGGATTCATTGGCCCGACAGAATCAGCAACCAGAAACTGTGGCAGCGGACAAAGCAAGAACCTGTAGAACAAGAGATCCTCCAGAGAAGATGGAGATGGATTGGCCATACGCTCAGGAAACCTGCCTCCAGCATAACTAGACAAGCCTTGAATTGGAACCCTCAAGGAAAACAGAAAAGAGGCAGGCCTAAGAACACTTGGCGCCGTGAAGTGGAGGCGGATACCAAGAAACTTGGCCACACTTGGGGGAGGCTGGAGAGATTGGCTCAGGATCGTGATGCCTGGAGGGCTCTTGTAGGCGGCCTATGTCCTAATCACAGACGTCGATGAAGATCGGCTGCTGTTCCTCAAGGACGAAAAGGCAAAAGAAATTGCCACCAAAGTTACCTCAGAAGCATGTCATTGGGAATAATGTTTGTGTAATTGGATTTGTAAATTAATAATGTTATCTTTATTTGGTGAAAATAAATAATGTACCGAATAATAAAAACATTTTTTTCACTTTTAAAAAAACAAAAAAAAAACAGATTCTGATTTGATTTCATTGTACTAAATTCACCAAGTTATAGAATTGTTCAATTTATAATTATTCATTTGATCCCACGGCAGGTGTTTGTTGCCAAAACAGAGCAGGAAATTGAAGAGAAAGTCCAATACCTTCACAAAGCAAAGGGTCCCATACTATTGGAGCTAAAAGTCAAACTGGGCTCAAGGTCTGACCTAGGAAGACCAACCAGAACAACCCATGAAAACAAAGAGGACTTCATGGATTTTTTACGGGTCTGAGTTCTTGTGTTACTTTGCTTTCAGCATGACAAGTTTATCAGATGTTGTCTGTGCATCAGTGTTTTGTTTCAAGAATGGTTCTCTCAACTGTTTGCCTTAATGGGATTTTTTTAAAAATTACTATTATTTGGTTTGTATGATATTGGGGTATCAAATTTGTATGATTGTTCATTTAAATGATTTATAACTTATCTGCTTAAAAATCTTAAATTATTACTAATGGCTGTGTTTAATTTATAAATATACTTAAAATTGATTCAGAAAATCTATTTATAAGACAACGTTTTCTATATTATGTAAAAATACTTTATTAATTAAAAAATTTAGTACTTAAAGGAATTTTGTTCAAATAATTTTTATGATGATATTCTGTTTACAAAGAATGTAAGACATATTTCATCTTTTCCCCATAAGTCAGAAGACATTTTATTTTATTACAAAGTCAGAAGACATTTTATTTTATTACAGAAATATTGACATATAGTATTAGCTTGTACATGACGAAGTTTCTTATATGCTTATGTGTGGGTTTGTGCATTGATTTTACTTTTTATGGTTGACATATATCAACTGGGGCCAATGTAAAAGCCATACAGTCATTTTATTATTTTTATTTTGAGAGTCACTGTTGTGAAAAATCAGTGGCCACATCCTTTAATGGAATTTTTTTTGTTTGCTTGAGTTTATGAAAAGTCAAAATTATAATTATTTAACTATACCTCATAAGCTTAATTTTAACATTTATTTATTTTGAGGAATATATGTGCAAAAACTTTGTGTGATTTTTATAAGGATTTAAATTTAGGATACCAAAACCTGAATTTGAGTGAAATTCCAGTATTAATATTTTGTATGACTATTTGTACTTAGGAGTCAGTAAGTTTTTATTTAGATAGTAATTTAAGCCTGTTAGTTTAATCTGAACTATATCCACAATGCACTGAGTGAGCCTTAATGTCATGTTACAGAAAGAACACTACAATTTGTTGCATTGCTAAAGCTTGGTTTGTCAATGATCCACTGCAAAGCAACCTTTCCCTTGATTGTTGAGCAAAATAAGATTAAAATTTCTTTTTACATCTGTACTTAATTTACAAAAATTTCTATAACTTGTCTTGTGTTTTACCCATGAAGTAAGAATACAATGAAGTAAAAATGGAGAGTAGTAGCATTACTTAATTTCATACAGTAGTATAAAGACATCTTTATAAATTTTGTTGACATGTTTCTTTAAATTAGATCTGGTTCTACTTTTTAGTGTGTGTTTTTGTGCCATATTTATATTAATGTTACATTTGCATTCTTTTCATTCTGTTTTCAAAATTTAAATGTACTTTGTTAGATCACCTCTTTTCTATATTTAAAAAAAATGTGTAACAGAGACTAGGAAACATTTAATTTGAACTAAATACAGTGCTATGCACTCTCAATAGTTTTTCTTAAGCATTTGAATGTGATAATGGTATATGAGGTAGTATCTCTGTAGCATTTGTTGAGAGTAAAAACACCCATCTATGCATTTGTACATATACAGTATTTGAAACATAACAGCATTCAAAGCACAACTTCCAAAAGTTATCATTTCTGAAATATCAACTGCCATGCAGTATGTTCAAGTATTGGGAAAACAAAGTAGCTTGCCTTTGGTAAACATTCTTTTTCTTTAGTATTTCATGACAGTTATTCATCTGCATTGTTCTATGCCAGTTTTATCAGTCTGTTTTGCTCTATACCTATACCATTCTCTTTTTTCTCTGTGCCAGTTCTATACCTATACCATTCTCTTCTGCTCTCTCTATAGTATCCAAAGCAGCTTTTTAAAATTATTTTTAAAAATGGAACAAAAAATCCTAATTGAGGATGTACCCTTCTTACAGAAAATATAGTGCTTTCAAAAAAGACCCTAGAAGAATACTTTTACCTCGGACCAGCTACTCTCTTAGACCAGTATTAGGTCGTGTCACCCTGTATCGGTAACGGTATATGGAACAATGTTTACTTTACACTTACACACATTGTCATTCTCAAATCATGTTTGTTTTATCACTTAGTTATTAAACCTGGGGTTGTCAGACCTATCTTTAACCGGTATTAAAGGTTGCATTGAAATCCATGTATACTTATAGATCATACAGTGAATGAAACTAACATGAACAAAGCAAGTTGTTCTCTTGTACCAAAAGTCAAAGGTGTTTTTCCCAACTCATTATACTCCCATCATGATCAAGTTACATTCCACTTATGATTCTCCTGTAAAATTTGCTATATGTATTTAAAAAATTTGTTATGCTACTTTAATTAATTGCAAAAGATAGGGCTCAAATTCTTATCTTGACTCCGTGTTCGTTGCCTTTTGTCCCTGATTATTTTTACATATACTTAAGCATAAATAAATGGCTGAGCATAATTTCAAGCTTATTTTGAGAGAATATGGCAATACTTCTTTATATTACTTATTTTTTTAAACTGTACATGAAATTATGATTATCTTGATCAGTTTTTAAAAAATAATTTGGGCTCTCTATATGACTATATTGATTTTTAAAACTAAAACATTAAATTCCTTTGCATTTTATTTGCCAATTTTTATGTGTTGTTTTTTTTTATCAACTTTTACAAATATTTTTTTTAGAAATTGAGCAAGCATGCTTATCAAATTGTATGATGGGATCCTGTTCTCTAATGTGATCACGTTTCCTGATGTGATCCTGTTCCCTAGTGGTATCCCATTCCCTGTTTGTGATCCTGTTACCAGTTGGGCTCATGTTTTCTCAGTGGGATCCTGTTCTTCGGGGAAGGGGGGGGGGGGGGGGAAATTACGTTACCATTGGGATCCTGTCACGGGTGGGATTATGGAGGGTATGTTTACCAACTTTGGTCAAGATCCATCAATAGACGTATAAGCGTATGCTGTGATCTAAGTCTAAAGCTCGGGCCATAATCGGAGAGAATAAATTCGGAACTTTCTATAAACTTCCAAAATAATTTTTTTTTCTTATTCCATAACAGTCGATGAAACTGATTGAAATTTATGAAAACATAAACATCTTAAAACATTTTAGAAATAATCAAAGCTCCTAGAGTTAGCTGGAATCTTCATGTAACTTATAAAATGATAAAGCAATACTGAGAAAGTCCCCAGGAAGGTATAGAAATCAATGTAATTAAACTAACATTTCCGTAAGCTTTTAGATCCCCATTTGTGTACGGTAAATATACCCTTGGAACAATATAGAATTTTGGGGAACAAATCCAGGTTTAATTCAAAACCCTCCTCCAAATGTAAGAAAATGATTTTTCTACGTAATTATTTTTCGAATAAAAAAAATTCTAAAACTAAAGGCCATAACTAATTAAACTATACAATAAAAAATTTTCATTTAAGTTAAAAGTGAACACATTCCATAAAGTATCTTTTAAGTTATGCCTGAGATAGGGAATAGGGGGCCCTATATAAATCATTCAGACAAATAATTGAGTTAAAATTTAATAATAAAAATTGTCCCATTAAATGCCACAAATCTAGCCTTTAAAATAATCAAACTTTCTGGAAAATTCTAGACAAGCCCTGCATCATCGAATGGAGTGGATAGTATTACTTTTTAATCCACCAAAATGTCAGTATCTACTGTGAAGGTCTAGCTACTATTACTAAGCTTGGCCTAGATCTATTCCTGTATACAATTAACTAAGCAGACTGTTATTTAAATAGGTTTTATAAGGAAAAATTAAAGCAGGGTCCTGAGGCCCGAAGGAGTGGATATGAGTTCAGTACCCTTTGGTATTTGAATATGGATAATCAAGTGTATGTGTACTAAGTTTGTTCAAGATCCATCCATCCATGCAAAAGCTAGGTTAAAATATTATTTATATTGCTCATATAAGAAAAAGAAACTATTTTTAAAAGTTAAAAAATCCCTGTATTTGATTCTGGATAATGATGGATATATGTGCCAATTTTGGTCAAGATCCATCAATCCATTTAAAATAGTATGTGGAACAAACAAATGTTTACTTTTATATTTATACTTGCCACTGTAACTGGCCTGGCTCTGGATTGCATTAGAAAAAAACAAACATATCTACTGCCTTTTAACTAACATAAAAAACGAAGGGGCCTGTAAAAAAACACATCACTAATAAAAAAATATTTAATTTTTTTTTTATTCTTATACTTATAAAATACCATCCCATTTCCCGTTCAGATCCTGATGCCTCGTGGGACACCTTCAATGTTGGGATCCCGATATTTGATATACAGTGCATTATTGCAATAAAAAAGGTGCCAGTCATTTGACAGATGTGGGGTTTGGGGAGGAGGCAGAGTCCCCTTCCCAAGAATTTTTTTTCAAAGTGCAGATATGCACTTTTCGTATACCTTAAAATGGTTGTGCATCATTCTTAACTATATCATAATGCTTGTGGATAATCAGGTTTCCCTTACCTAGCTGTGTTTATTTAAATTATTTAATTTTATTAGTTACTAAATAAACTAAATTGTTTTATAATTTATAACTTATTTCAATTTACTTTTTTTATATCAGTCCAAAAAGGGGCAGGTACACTGAAAATGAAATAGAGCATACTTTCACAAAACAATGATGATGCATATATATTTCAACGAAGGTTTACACCAAAAATGAAAATAATCACTAATTGAATGGAGAAATAAGTTCCTTTGTGAAACATCCAGAAGCCACACTCCTGCATTAAGCCTTAGAGCCTGATTTTAATAAATTGATTTCAAAATCTGCTGTTGCTGTGGAGTTGCGAATGCATTTTAAAATTTTAAAAATTAAAACTTTATTCCATCATTTTTTAACAACTTATTTCTGGAAAGCCATCTTAGAATTTACATTCACTTAATATATCTGGTCCAGTGCAACTGTATCTTCAATTTTTGCTACCAAAGATTAATGTAACATTTCATGATAAAAAAAGTATCATTGTTTGAATGTGCTTAAGATAGGTCACCTGGCATAAATTAGATGCAGATTTACCCTTTACAGCATGTTATATTTTAGATAAGTTTTTCCCCTTATTCTTTTAAATTACTTTGGATCAGTAATGTAATATCTTTGATGTGGAAATCCAATTAGTATTAAAATTTTTTATTGAAATTATGCAAATTTTATGAATCCAATATGTGACATATTTCTTTAAAAAAATCTCAATTTTTATCATTATAATATATATATATATAAATAATAAATGTTACTACTAACTCTTCACTTTCAATACTTGATGTTTATGTTGTAACATTTGGAAACAAAACAGCTTAATTTATCATCATAATTTTAAAAGACACATAACATCACCTGATTTCATAAAATGAATATATTTATTTTTGAACTTCATATAAAACAAAAATATTGAAACATTATCAATTTATCAAACTATCAATTTATTTTTTTATTTTTTAAAGATTATGATTTACCGGTAGAACTTTTTAATATTAACTTACGTTTGTAACAATAATCACTGTGAGAGTATTATTTTGTGAAGTGTCAGACATGTAGCGGTAAGAAAGTACTTTTATTTTCACTAGTGAAATAACTTAATATAAATGTCTTGTGTTCAAATTGTTCTATTTATTTGCTGAAAAACGTAAAATGCAATCAAAAAACATTTCCATTTGTTTGGATCAATAAAAGAATCTTATCTTAATTTTAATTATAGGTTTTTCATCATGCTGGCGAGTCCCTGCATGAATTACAGAAATGACTTAAAAATATAAAAACTGAACTGAAATGAGTAGCTTCTGTTTGCTCATTTGTTTCTGTTTCTTGCTATGGGAATCAAACTTGACACAATAGCCATTAGAACATGTCAGTAACTAAAAGCTTGAAAATGTCATACATCACATTTATTACATTTTTTCTCTCCATTTACACAGTTGTACCCTCAAATCAAAGCTCTGCTAGCATGTTAACACCCTCCTTCCCTAAACATTTTTCTCTGTTAACATTTGACATTGAAAAAAAAAAATTCAAATGAATCTCAACAAGTTGTAGTTGAATTAGTTGTCTGCTTTGCTTTAAAAAAAAACACAACACTTGCAACGTGTTCACTGTCTCTAATACCCAATTCTGGAATCTAATCCAGACAGAATCATAGGTGAATCAACAAAGACGTATACCAAGGCAACAGAAATAAATTTAAACTTAAGTTAATTAATGGCATGAAATTAAGATTCTGCATTGTAGTCTGGATTTTTGCGCAAGATGACAAAACCTTCCATAATTGTTGTCAAAGGTATATCTGATCATTGAGTTAAGGATATCATTCAGTGTTTTCAAGCAGATAAGTTAAAATAAATATCACAAAAAGGACTTGTTTATGGCTACCAACCAAATAAGAAATTACCTTTAAAGATTTACTTTTTAAAAAAAGAAAAATTAACTAAATCGAGTATAGTTATTTAGCTCTTTTGATATTAACAAATTTTTTAATTAAATATGATCACTAAAAAAAAAATCATGACATTTTAGCCTTAAATAGTTTATTGCTGACTTCATAGGTTTAAGCTTTCTTTTCTTTTGTTTACGCCTTTCTTTTTGCATAAATGTCACAAAAATTATCTATTTTCTCCTCAAATGAAAAAGGAACCATTGTGTATTCAAAATCAAGAGAATATTTTTGTCACCCAATTAAAGGCTAGTGAACATCAAGCTTTGTCTCATTTATATAGTTAAAATAATTATGTTTATAAAGGATACATTCTTCTGTTGCCAGTTCTGCCCTCTCACCATAAGCTAATAACACAGGTGTTGTATGAGTTTGGAACCCTGTGATGGTCTTGGGTTTACCTGCTTGGCCAACAACATCTACAGCCTTATGTAAACAAGAAAATAAAAAGTAGAAACAAAATTGTATATGGTTCGGTATAAAACTAAAATGAAGTAATTTACAGAGCTTATTGGCTTAATTACAAAATGTTGTGAACTTACCATCTAGTTTCATGAATATCAGACTTAAAATGTTAAAAGAATGCCTCTCCTAACACTGGAGCTTTTAAAATATGTACTGAGGCGCACAATTTTATTACAAGCTATACAATCTCGCACATAAGAAACAAGATGTCATTATATTTTTTTTAAAGGGTCTAATAAAAAAAAAGACACGAAATCTCTGACATAATGAAGTCTGATTCCCACTGAAAGGGAAAGTTTACCAATAGCAAGATAACTGAAAGGGAAAGTTTAGCAATAACAGGATCACTGAAAGGAAAAGTTTACCAATAGCAAGATAACTGAAAGGGAAAGTTTAGCAATAACAGGATCACTGAAAGGAAAAGTTTACCAATAGCAAGATAACTGAAAGGGAAAGTTTAGCAATATCAGGATCACTGAAAGGAAAAGTTTACCAATAGCAAGATCACTGAAAGTGAAAGTTTACCATTAACAAGATCAATTGAACTTCCACTGAGAACATTTTGCCATTACAACATTACAGATAAGTTACCACAGACTGTTTTTAAAGTTATACAGGGATATCCACAAGGCTCTATAGTTTCTTACCTGACCAACCCTAACTGTTGTGGGGAGTGGACGCAGCTGTTCATCAAATGTGACCAACATACGAGGCTGCATGGCAGAAACCAAGTTGTACAGCATATAATGAGATTTACCAAGAATAACTGGGAAGAAAAAGGAATAGAATATATTACAACAGGGTTCAATTTAATAAAGCTTTACACTTAAAAGAAGAAAGAGTTAGTTTGTTGTATTTTCCAGCATTCTAAATTTCGTTAACTCTAACAGATGAGACTTTAACTGATAATTGGACAATTGCATATACTTCATACAGCTCAACAATCAGATGAAAAAAGCATTAATTTTTTAACTCATTCCTACGGCAGTGCTACTTCCGTACTTCATTTATTTTCCCGAGAAAAGGGAAGTAACTCGGTTTTGAATTTGATTAAAATTTAAAAATATTTTTTAAGCTGCTAAATATTAATAAATGTTAATGAATTAAGGACGAATGCATCAAAGAATGAATAAGGTTTAATAAAAATATAACATTAGCGGCGAAAAAATAATGAACAATGGCCAAAAAATCGATTTTTGGCACCTCGGACGAACACATGCTAGATATATAGACGCGCCGTACTAAAGCACACATAGTATAAAAGTGAAACAAGATAAAGACATCCGGTTTTTAAATGGAAATCACGCAGAATCACGCCATCGCCGGAAGTCTTGATAGATGCGAGATTTCATTGCTATTTTTAACTTAAAACGAGAGAGGTGTGTCGCTATGCGCCGGGACGCATCCGTCGGAACCCCCAAAGGAAGCATTTAGTCGCATCCGCCGGGAATGAGTTAAGTAAAATCTAATTTAACCAAATTTCTATTGACTGAAAAAAATATATCATTATTTAAATACATAAAGATGACTTACTATTTTTGACATCAAGGCAAGAAACCAGAACTGCCAACAAACCAGCAACAGCAACTGGAGACATGAGCATACGATCACTATGGTAGGGACTCAGTGTAAGGGTACCTTTACCAAGATGAGTTAAGCCTTGCGCCAAGCGCACCATAAACAAATTGTTGGGATCTTTAGCATGGTAGACTGCTAACTGACGAAGCATGGCAGCCAAACGGGCATTGTTGGTTCCTGTTTAAAAATTTTTTTTATTGTATATATTAAATTATTAATAAATTAAGCTTGGAGAAATCCGGTTATAATTATAAAAGTCAATATTAAGAAAACTAAATAAGTTGAAAGGAAAAAGTTCCAAAGACTGACCTGCACCAACTATGCCCATGGAAATAATAGCATTGTGTGCTACCTCAGGATCACTGTCATGAGAAAACTTGCTCAACGTGTCCAGTATGTTGAGTTTTGGGTTGGACACTGAAATAAGAGCCAGTGCCAAGGGAACAGCTCGTCGAATTGGCAGCTCCCCGTAACGCAGAAGATGGCCCATTGCTCGGAATGACATCTCACATCCCACCTCTTCTCCCATGGCAATGAGACCAATGCCTAATACTGCTACACCTGTTTGGATTACAAACGAATAAGAAACTTACTTGAGATATCTAACAAAAAAGAATCAACAAGACAAGTCCACTGGTTGTCATCATGAAAAAATTGGATTCAACAGGACCAACATAATTTTTAAGTGGTCCTATTTATTAACGGGATACAAAAGCTTCTATTTATTAATAAAATACAAAAGACCATGTCCATCTCCACAAACCTTGCTGAACAGATAGGTCTGGGCCAACCGGTTTTTCGTCCTCTTTTTTCTTATCGTCCTTATCTTTCTTCTTGTTCTTGTCTTCTTTCTTCTCATTGTTGTCAGCATCTTTTGACTCATCATGCTCAGAACTGACATGAAGCAAATGCTGTATCTTTAGGACATTCCCAGTGCCGGCATAAGCACAGACATCCACCAGCATGGTGGCCATGGAGCACAGTGGTTCAGCTATTACTTCAAGAGCAACCAGAGTGGCGTCACATGCATCTTGTTTACCTGTATTCAAAAGGAAACATGAAAAATGAAAAAACAGTTCTGTTACTCTTATTTTACTGCAAATAAATGGTTACATCAATTAACTAACTTTATTCCCACAGTTCGAGACACTGTGGCGCACTACATGGCATCGGACGTCAGTCTTTCTTCTGACGCTGCCAGCATTTTTCACCTCCTTTCCCAATGTCTCATGTTCCTTTGATTGAAATTTTATCATGATACCTCCATAACCTGCTGTAACATTTGCAATCTGATGCATCTAGTGCTTTATGACTCATCATGTATTACAGTAGCAAAGAAGATACACAAAAAACCTCAAAAGACAAACCTAAGAATGCCAGGGCAAGACCTAGGGCCAAATAACGAGCATAAGTTTCTTTGAGTTCAGCCTCAGATCTTTCCATCATGGTTTGCAGGATGGTAGATGTGACTTCTCCATTGCATGTACCAACTGCGATCATTCCACAGGCCAGAGCAGCATTGCCAACAACCTTGAAAGAAAAATATGTATCAACATCATTTAAAACTGCCACATCATGGTTAAAAGTTATTGGAAATGACAAGTTAAAAATTATTCTTTTTAAATAGAGAATTGAAGTCTGATTTGTATTATTGCCACTCAAAAATGAAACAAATAGTTTCTTAAAATTATATCCAACTCATTTGAGCACATGCACCCACCTCCATGTTTGCTTTAGAATCTCCTAGCACAGGTAGAATTAGTGCTAGAACATCCTCTCTGTTGGAACCAGCATATGCCAGACCAAGACTGAAAAATATTAATTGTAAATAAACTCAACATGCTATTAGAAAAGGGGGAACACATCCTATTAATTTTGTTTCAGTTCAAACTATTATAACATTTAAGCAGATAGTGTTTATTTTACAAGCAAAATGACAAGCATTCAGAACTGCAGAACTCATTGTATAGCTCTTATAAATATTGATACCCATTACAACGCAACATATTTGTGTAAATTAACTCTAAGGTAAAAAAAATATATAACACATTGTAAACCTACCCACTGATTGCACCGATCCTCATGGAAGCATTTGTATGCATGACATGATCACACAGCAGGGCAAGCGCTGGATCACACTCGTTACGCACCCCTGAGTTGACAATACCACACGCCAGTAGGGCCCCTGCCTGGTTATAAAATTTAATTTTAAAAAATTAAGTGAGTACCAACCACTGACATAAACTGCCAGCAGAGAAATTTAAATATAGACAAAATTCTCAAAAATAACCAAAGCATGGGATAATTCAGCAGTGTTTCAAAAAAAAAAAGCAATGACATACTTTAATGTAATCCTCTGCTGAATAAAGGAACTTGTCAATCTGAGTTAGACCACCATCGACATCCCACAGCAAGATCAATCCAAGGGATGCGGTCGCACTCAGCATGCCTAAAGAAAAAGAAAGCAAGACTGGTAATAACTTTAAAACAGAATTAAGTTTGGAATTTTTTTTATTTAACGGCATCCGTCCGTCACAATGTGACGATGGTGTGACTTACGAGGATGAAATCACAAAGCCTGGAATTTTTTCTTTAGGACTATAAGCTGGTCCCTTGGACAGTAAATCGCCTCTCTCCACACACCTGGATAGCCAAAGGGAACACCATATATGGATGATCCAGCTGGATTTTTATTCTACGGGACTCATTCTCCAAGTTTTGATTCAGAGTTTCCTTTTCTTAGATGAGTTGCTATCCAGGTCCCATCCACCCGGTGTGCTGGAGGTGTTTTTTGCTTGGGTGGGGATTGAACTCCAGACCACAAGCTTGGGATTGACTTTTTGAGTTCACACAATTTGACCATCCAGCCACCCAGGTTTGAAAATGATTGCATGAAAAATGTCCAAAACACTACTGTAAAGTTTTTCTGTCGTAAAAATTCACTGGACACTACATGACGATTACAGATCTGCTGTTCTGTACATTCTTAAATAAAAACCATTCTAAAATATTTTTAAAATTATGACCAATGAGGCAACCAAATGTAAGGAGAATTCATGTCCATATATGGGGAGAAGATTTAATTAAAACACTGCACCAAACACAGTCTTACCATGCTCCTTATTTTTATACAACCACTTGTGTCCTTCTTCTGGGGTAATTAATTTGTCTGTGCCAAAAGCAGCATTGACGAGACCATTGACAAAAGATGCTGCCAAATTCTGACGAGCAGAATCAAGATTACTTGGACCTATTGTGCTTCCTGAAAAATATGTGTAAAAAAATGTATGTTATCTGGTTCAATTGAGTTTATAATTTCATAGAATTTTAGCTATATATTAAAACAATGTGTTGATAACTTCTTTTTTTTTTTACATCCAAATTTTATCATCCTGTTTTTAAAAAGGTGATGTTTCCAGTCTTTAAATAAATTTGTATAAATATATATAAATTCATTCATCACAATTGATGGATAGGAAGGAGGTTGAGGATAAATGAAATGACATGAGAAAAAACCTACTGTTTGGTTCTAAATGTGTCTTATATATGTCTTCTGGTACTTTTGGATCCATGATGTCCAGCTGAAATAGACAAATTGAGTTATCCATTGTTCTGACATACATTGGTCAAAAGTTAACAACTTTAGCTGTGTTCCAACACTCATTATTTTTTATATAAAATTGATGTTCAAATGTTCATAAGTTCTCTAAAGACATTGAAATCCATATCTTGAACATTCACAGTTTATTGTAATTTTAGAACGAAACAAAGATATTTATTTTGATTTTCAGCTGATTTAGAATTTCTGAAAGTCAAAAAATTAAAAAAAAACACAAAAACCTGCACTAAAAAAAACAAAAAAAAACTTGGATTCTAATTTTCTCTTTTAGACTAATAAAATGCATTAAATTATTTTAAAAATTTTTTTTTTAATATTATTTAAAAATATGGTTATTACTTCTCTGGCCAAAGTTAGGAAATGTTGGTTCAATTGACCATTAGCTATGATCTCCCTCAGGTCATCTCTGTCATCCATCATCTCAGAGAGCTCCAGAGATATCTGCTGACGTCCGAGCATGTAAGCCAGCTGCTTCTTCATTAGCCTAGGAAAGAAATATTTTTTTAAAATTGATGCCTTTACCATGCCCCATCGTGAAGATTATATTTAAGTAACATAAAAATAAGATTGAGATAACAGAAAGAGTGTTAACATTCTTACTGATCAGAACATTCAGAAAAGATTTCCTCAATGAGTGACATGTCATTAAGAGCCATAGCAAATCGGAGAGCTTGAGGAAATTGCTTGAATTTCCTGTAAAGATCCACAGCACACTTTAGCAGGACAGTGTTCTCCGGATCTGGGACATAAGGTACACAACTGGAAATAGAGAAAAACAAGTTACTCATTTAGAATAACATCTCCAAAATTTTTGCACATGCCCTTTGGAAAGCAAAAATAATCATGTAGAATACAATACTTTTGAACAACAAATATGAAAATCAAAATTTTTCTCTTATAATATATTTTTTATAAAAGAAGACACTAGGTATGAAATAAAACTTTTCTAAGCAAACCTTGTAAGATATAAACAAACTCTTGAATATGCTGCATCGTCCACATAGTCTTTCAACAGATCAAGTCTTTCTATTTCCATGAGCAGATCACAAGCCTCAGCCTCTGCATTGTGAGACATGTGATATGGAACAATTTGCTTGGCTAAGGTGACTAGTTTCTCTTTCATGTCTGTGTTCTCCTCAGCAACATCTTGCCATTCTTGAGCCACTTGTCCTGCTAAATGTCTGATTAAAAAAAAGACCTTTGAATTAATAATATAACTTATTATGTCAATAATTTAAAACATAACATAAACATTCTTTCTCCTGGGCTAATGACACTTTAAAACTTTAAAAGATTTGAGATAGAACATAATAGTCCATCCAGGTTGTGAATCAACAAATCACAACAATATGAATTATAAATTTAGCTGCTGACCTGACATATTCATGACCCCAAGAGCCAATTTCTTCTTTAGAGCCTAAGAGACGATACTTGAGACTGTCTCTAGTTTCACTCATGGTCATACCAAGGACAGAAATAATATCAGCACAAAACCTCTGGAAATATGAAAAAAATTGCAGTTAAGACAAAATTAAAGATTGTCATAGACAAAGTACTATGCCATAATGCCTTTCATTTTATAATGAAAACAATAATTGCAAACTGAATCAGTCATTCACTCTAGGACCGGAGCCCTGTGTACAGAATTTACATTTTTAGACTCCATGAATGTGACGTTGATAATTATACAATACCGGTATAGTAAGAATAGTAAAGCAGACCTGTGTTTCTTTATCCTTGACCTTCTCATAGACACCTTTGAGTGTGTCATAGTGCTGTCTCAAGAATTTTAGGGGCTTTGGCACCGATGTCATAGATGTAGTAGAGGCCTTGATGAGAGAACGTAAACTTTCCAGTGCGGCAGGGTAAAGTTTTTGGTTAGGCTCAACAAGCCTTTCTACTAGCATGTTCAACTCATCTTGAAGCTGTCTATCTTCTTCTGACTACAGGTAGTAACAAAAAATATACAATGTAAGAATTACAAGTAATTTTATCTTAGTTACTTTCATTCACATAATACTAAATATAAGTATGGACATCTTTTCAAAAGAATAAGCATAATATGCCGTTGACTCTATTTGGCCAACAACACACTGTCCAGTATCAACTTACATACACACTACCTTCATCTTGTCCAGTATCAGCAAGTTACCTACATCTTGTCTAGTATCAGTGAGTAACCTAAGCACTGTCAGACACCAAGTTACCTATGCACTGTCAGGCATCAAGTTATATATGTCCTATCCAGCATCAAGTTACCTACCTCCTACCCAACATCAAGAATGTTATTTTATTGTGTGTTAATTTGGTTGATGAACGCTTTTGGCGCCACAAGGTTTGACGAGTTGTGACATAATTTTAATGTATCAGTGACATAGTGTCTTTACAGTTGTTATAGGTTGTGCTATTCATTTGGCAGTTGCTGTCTGAGCATTCAGTGAGAAGGTTATACAGCTTGTATTTTTCTGAAACCAGTTGTCCTATTTGTATTTAAAATATTGTAAGACCAGAGGATAGAATAGCCTGGGTTAAAGTTTTATGCTGTTCTTGAAATGGGACTTGTGTTCAGTTAATCAGCTTCTGATGTATAAATGTGTGAACAAACTTGACGTTTGAAAACTAATCATTACAGATGCAACAGCAGCACCAAGTTTCCACATAAACTTATACATTAAGTTACTTGGAAGTCACCAGAAGGAATCACTCATTACCAAATTGACCATGTTCTAACTGGTCACAGGCATGGATCAGGAGCAGATGCAGACTCTGACCACCTACTTGTAAGGGTTGTATTAAAGCAGAGAATAAATATAATATACAATGGCCAAAATTAAAGCAAAAAACTATGATTACTAAAACCCTAACCAAAGACCCACTAATAATTGCAAGAGTTTACCCAAAGCCCAAATGAATTACAATGAAAAGATCAGAATAAAAGGTAGTAGGATTTCAGCACACTAACAGTGGAGTTAAGTGGTTTGGTAATTAATGTAGTGAGGCCGTAAAAAAAGAAAGGAACAAGGCGTGAATACAAAGGGAAACCAGAAATAAAAGACTAATATACAAAGCCAGAAGGAAAGCAGTGAAAATGTGCAGGAAGAAAAAAAAAGAAAAAGCTAAACTAAAAGAAACAGAAGACTAATCAAAAGAGGGTAATATTAGAGGAATGTACATGAAGATAAAATACAAAAAGAATGGATACCAAGCCAGACCTCAAATGTTAGATAGCAAATATGGAGAACTAATCATGGAAAATGGAAAAGTAGGCTACTAAAGAGGTTGGCTGAATACTTTGAATTGAGGAGATACCACCACATGGAGGACCAGACCCCTTAATAAACTCCCCAACTTTGGAAGAAATTACATAAGTATTCAACTCTATGCCAGACTCTCTCTCTCTCTCTCTAGTTTTTATATATTCTATGCCACCGAATACCCAAAAATGGTCCTCTCTCTACACAAAAAATAACAGTTTAAATAGTATAGCACTTCAACTGGAAAAACTGATTTTTTTCATAACCAATGCTCAAGTGGTAGATTACCCCAACGAAAATACACGGAGTAAAGTTGTTAGTGTTAGTTGTACACAGTGAATGTGTAGTGTTGCTACTCAACTAGTTACACAGCGGCTTTAGGCTGGTGTGACATGCAGATTTTGAAGTATCCCTTCATCGGTTATGGAAGTTTACAATCTTTTATATAATTAAATAATGTGATTCATGCTTTAGAAAAAGGCGGATTGAAAATAAAAGCATACCAGATCCTGTTCAGTTTTCGCTTCTCCTTTCTTCTTTTCAGCTTCTTTGGTGTCAGTTTTTTCGTCTTTTTTAGTCTCGGTACGCTTAGTATCCGCCATGTTGATTTACATTTGTCTCGTAATTTCTCGCTATTACTTTTTAACTCCAAAAACGAAGATTCCACAAGAACATTCGTCTGCTAAGAGAGGACAATGCAACAATAATAATACATTTTTGGGATATAATCTCACAAATTAAAAAAAAAAAGATTTCAATAATATTTAATTTCCTTCCTTGATACTTAGACTATTTTACGTTCACCAAAGTTTTTATACCTAAGGTCGTGATTCGTGAATAAATTAAGGTGTCCTCATAAACTAAAATTTCAGGGGAAGCAACTAAATCCCTTAAAATGAAAATTACTCGTTTTCTTTGTTAGTCGCCTTGATTTAGTTCAAATCGCACATCATTTTTATGGTTAGACCTTTTTATGTATTTTAAAACAATTGAAATGATATCAACCAGGGCTTTCCGCACTGTGCGTCGCAACACGGTCGTGTTGTAAGTCGGTGGCGCGAAAATAAGTCATAGCAACATTCACGCATGTGTTTAGACTTTTAAAAAACCCACTGGAAATTTATTAAGAAAAGTTATTGTCGAAGTTGTGCAAATTGTAGTTCACAGTTAAAGCGGACATCTTCAATCAATATTATTTGCAATATTTGTAAAGAAATAGGGTCAAAATTTTAAAAAAGCTGATACTATTAACTGAAATTCGTTGGCTCTGACGACGTCGAGTCCTCACTGCATGTCAATAAGCGACGAATTTGGGGTCAGTGATACTTACATTGTTTTAGGTAAATAAGCAACATGTATTTTTTGATCTAATTGTAAACAAGCTTTGCGCACAGAATTGCCATATCTTGATCTTTCTGAATATTCATATCAAATAAAATAAACACCAGCATACAGGTCAGTGAGCAAAATAAGACAATTGTATGTGCTAAGATTTTTTTTTTATCCGAGGCGTGTGATCACTGCAACGAAAGAAAATGTTTTATCTTATCTTCTTCTTCTCATGCCTTTTTACACCGTCTGGGGCATAGGCCGTCCACAAGAACTCATCACGATCCTATGCTTTCATTTCCAATTGCTTCCAGGTGTATCCCATATTTTGCGTGTCTGTCTCTAGCTCGCGTCTCCATGTATTGTTAGGTCTTCCTCTATTTCTTTTTCCCTGTGGATTCCATGTTAGACATTGTCTGGTGGTGTTATCTAAGGGTTTTCTGAGAGTATGCCCAATCCACCTCCATATTTTCTTTATGATGTCTTCATCAATGGGCACCTGGTATGTCCTTTCTAGTAGATCTTTGTTGGTGATGTTATTTGGCCATTTGATTTTCAGGATCTTTCTAGTAACATCCAAAAAAAATGGGGGGGGGGGGGCACAATCTTCTTTAGATAGGTCCTGAATTGAGCGATAAGATCACATGTACTTCACAAATACAAGGGGCGCTAAAATCATCTCAAACTGGTAACCGTAAGCGCCCAAATGAATTTAAAAATCGGGGGGGGGGGGGAGAGGAGAGATTTTAAACACAACTTTCATAGCCCAATAAATATGAAGAAGAACAATTGACCACATCTTATAAGTTTAAAATACAGCATTAATATTTTTTTTAAAGACATCAACATTAAAATCATATAGTTTTGATATTCATTGACTCATTACGCCGACACCGGCGAGCGAATTGAGAACCGCTGCTCTAGTTCCCGTCAACGTCCTGCCACGCTATGCGCCCTTGTCGTATGCCGGCCATAAACACCGCAGTCTCGTCGGGAGAAGCGGATGACGCTATGCGTTGCAATCCAAACACAGGTTTGCCCTCTGACTACTTGGCCTCCTGCGTCTTCAGCTTGAGGTTCTGTGACAGCGGCCATCAGTGATTGCGTTAACTTGAAGTAAGGCAATTTTTTACCTTTACATTTGAAAAATTAAAAAAAGTTTTTAAAAATATTTTTTTAAAATTCGGTTGACTGTGTAGGCTACTATTATATAAAAGAGAGATATTTCTAACCAATATTTAACCCTTTTTTATTTATTAGATGTTATTTTAATTTAACTTTTCAATAATTTAAAAAAAAAAGTTAAATGCAAATTGTAGATTTGCTTACATTTTTGTAGATCAATTCAAAACATTACAGAAGCGATAAGTCATTTAAAAAAATCTATATTTTATGATTGTGTTAAAGAATGCTTCCTATTCAATCAGAAATGTGATTGTGATTGTGGCAAGGGTTTTCGGGTATACATTAAAAAAAAAAAGTTTGTACACAAAGTGTTTTTTTTTTCTGTGGATATTGGTGCTGTGGATTCTCTGGATAATATTCACGACATCCCAACAAGCACACGTGGTAGAGTTTCTGTGATAAATTCAAAGAGTGACCTGTGATTTCTGGATACGTGAAATAGAGTTAGGACCTGATCACTGATTTCAGACACACTCGGAACCAGGATATTGAACTAACTGAATGATTTCACAATGGACGCTTGGGAGAACTGTCTTCGTACACCTGCAAGAATCGATCTTATACTCGTTTAATGGATTGATTTTCTGGGTGAGTAGACTTTTACTACACCGTAAACATCACGTGCATAAATACATTCAAGTTCTCCAGCCCTCTGATACGTTTCGTATCATTGTCTGCCCAGCTTTTCTCATGTAGGGCCTATATAATGTTAAGTTACCTTAAAACATTGTTAGATACGGAATAATGCATTGTGTTGATACGCTGTTGACAATCTATAATGGGGGTGCGGAGGAGGGTCTATTTATAATAAGGGGCGGTATATTCGACCAACTGTAGACTTTTTTCGTGGAGGAGGTCCGGCAAAAATTACCCCCCCCCCCCGGGGCGGCATCCACCCTAGTTACGCCACTGTTTCCAAGCATTTTTAATTAAAAACCAATCCAAGTATCATTAAATTTGACCATTCAAGATTGCACCCTTCTCTACATCCATACCTACTTGTTTAGAGAAGTGAAATCGATACACCTTTTAAGTTTGTTTAAATGGCTTTCCCGATACTAATATGGTTCTTTAGTTGTTTATTTTTTTCCGATAACAAAAATGTTGTTAGAATATTTTATAGTTATAAAACCCAATTCCTATTTCATTATTGTCCTATTTTCTAGGGATTTATATATTTACATGCCGAGAGAGACCCTCTCTCTCTCAAACGAGCTAACGTTGGCCAGATATGTAATAATACATTCATGTAAACCCCACTTTAATTACATTTGTCTTTGAGATTATATCTCGACATATCGCAGCGTGCCGTCGCGTCTTTGAAGCTGCAGAATTAATCTTTGTGTCTAATACTCTCTAACCCCACAATTTCCTCCCACAACCGCCCCACCCCGGTGCCCTGTTCAGAAATACGTATAGTTGATTGGTGGTTTCACATTTTGTGAAGAAGTTTGATAGTAAATCTCAGTCGTTTTAAGACATTATTAGTATTTACCCACACACGCCACACACACACACACATTATGTTTCCACAAAAAAGAAAATAGTAGTGATTGTCATAAATAATTTCAAATACTTTAAATTGGTCAAAATTTTGCGTAAAATTATTTTTGAACGCATTATTTCTTTGACTAGACTATATAGTATAGTGCGTTTAAAAAGAAAATAGAATTTGACGAAAATTTGATCGTGTGAACTGAAAAAAAAATTCGACCAAATTTCCGTTCGATCGAACTTCCGTGGATCAATTTTCCGTCGACGAAATTTCTTTCCATCAAATTTCCGGTAATCCTCCCTCGATATATCCTCTTTTTTTCTTTTTTTTTTTTACCGATTTCATCAAATTACAACAAAATAGTTGCAAAAACACAGAGGGAAACGCCTATGCAAATACGATGCCTCTAATGCCCTCCAATCAGATATTTTAATTCAAACACAAGCTGTTCAGCGGCGTAGCTAGAGTTTGTGACGCCTGTGGTTGTCCTAGATTTAGACGCCCTTTACTTATGAAAAGCACAAAACAACGATTACACATCAAACATTAGCCAAACATTAGCCAAACATTAGCATAACATTAGCCAAACATTAGCATAACATTAGCCAAACATTAGCATAACATTAGCCAAACATTAGCATAACATTAGCCAAACATTAGCCAAATATAGTATATGCAAATGACCGAAAATGCCGCTTCCCCCCCCCCACCAAAAAAAAAAGTCCAACCTTCCCCCGGGACAAACCTCCCCCCTCCACCTCTTTTCCTAGACCAGTGTCGGTATGTCATACATAAACTCACTACATCTTGTCGAACATAAACATACATTCATTACAGCTTGTCGAACATAAACATACATTCATTACAGCTTGACGAACATAAACATACATTCATTACATCTTGTCGAACATAAACATACATTCATTACAGCTTGTCGAACATAAACATACATTCATTACAGCTTGTCGAACATAAACATGCATTCATTACATCTTGTCGAACATAAACATAAACTGATTACAGCTTGTTTAACATAAATATAAACTCCAACAAAAAATAATGGCATGTTTTTTATAAATTAAAATAATCCCACTAAGATCATAATGTATTCGTAGTCCTTAAGCCAGTGCTTTCCAAACTGTGTGTCACGACACAGTAGTGTGTCGCCTGCAGAGTGTTGGTGTGTCGCGCGAAAGTGGCCATATACCTACATTCAATTTTTTTTTTAATCTTAAAATACCGCTGGAATTAATAATTTAGAAAATGTAATGGTTAAAATGGTAAATTATAACAAAAGCAGACCTGATCATATTAGATTATTTTGCGGATATTTTTTAAAGACAAGGGGTCAAAATTTATAACGCTGATACTACACTCAACATTTCATTGGCTCTGACGAGGTCGGGTGTCTTTGGTTTATACGAATTGAGGGCAACATTTCATTGGCTCTGACGAGGTCGGGTGTCTTTGGTTTATACGAATTGAGGGCAACATTTCATTGGCTCTGACGAGGTCGGGTGTCTTTGGTTTATACGAATTGAGGGCAACATTTCATTGGCTCTGACGAGGTCGGGTGTCTTTGGTTTATACGAATTGAGGGCAACATTTCATTGGCTCTGACGAGGTCGGGTGTCTTTGGTTTATACGAATTGAGGGCAACATTTCATTGGCTCTGGCGAGGTCTGGTGTCTTTGGTTTATACGAATTGAGGGAACTATACTGATATTTTTAGGAAAATAAGCAACATTAATTTTGTGATCTAATTCAAAACAAATTTGTGATCTTATTAAAAAATGTGTGATCTAATTGAAAACAAACACTGTGATCTAATTGAAAACAAACTTTGTGATCTAATTGAAAACAAACTTTGTGAAGAAAATTGGCATATCTTGATCATCATTTTGTAATTTCGAATAACATAATAATCAGCCTGCCAGGAACGGGAGAAAATATGATAAACCGCTGATTTTTCTTGTTATATCACTGATATCTTTTTGTTATACCACTGATATCTTTTCTTATACTACTGATACTTTTTGTTATACCCTTCCGTTATAACACATTTGTGCTATGGCATCGGGAGACAAAGATGGTGATGTCGAAATGGAAAGTGAAAGACGAAAATTCGGAAAAGTATTTACAAAGGGCAGTGTGTGCTAAGATGTGATGATAGTTCTCCATAATTTGTTGACAATTTGACATTGATCTAAGAGAAAGTTTATCTTATTTCCCGGATGCTAAAATCCAAGCATGACGAACGGACGAGGAATCCAGTTCTTTCATTTGGGTGATGAACTGTTCGCTTACTGAGAAATAAGAACAAGCACCAACAACAAGAGATTATAATCTATTAAAGACATGTACGAAAAGGACGATTTAGATTTTAAAAAATTGCATCCAAAGTATAAACATTACGTGTCCGTTGTGGTATGTTATGTGTGATCATACATTTCGTTATTATACAAGCCGCTGTTAGGGCCCGTTTAAGTGGGTAAGTTTACCCCCCCCCCCCTTTTCCGTTATACTGGTAAAACCGACTTACTGTGACAACGAAATGTCTAAAAAGTGTGTCGTCAACCCTAACAGTTTGGGAAGCACTGCTCTAATTCTTAACGCTCTTCTCAAAGTATTTTATTATTAGTTCCTTAAACACAATCATTTTCTACATAATGGAAGATAGTAGATGAATACAATATACCCATAGTAATAGACGATCTATTGTTAGTCTCTAGCAGGGGTTCTCAATAAAGTTGTAAATGCATATAATAAAATTACAAAGGTAATACAGCTGACGGACCCTCTTGCATACCGAGAACCCCTGGTCTAAACATTATCTTAAAATACCAGAACAAAGCATGTGTGGATTATTAACATTTGGGGGCCGACGTTATACGGGTATCATCATCGAGCCTGCTTATTATAGTTATCACGTGACTAAGCACGCTAACAATAGAACTAACCACAGCGCCCAAGAAATGAAGCAAATAACACAAGCCGTGAGGGTAGAGTGGATTCCTGGAGATATAATGATTTTTTTTCTCTTTTCTTTAAATATGTCTTTTGTCGATACACACTGTCTTCTGTCTGATCTGAGGCTGGTAAAGAAATGAACAAATTGTTCATTAAAGAAGGGTTGAGACTGTTTAAAACGATTTAAAAAAACAACAACAAAAAAAACAACTTCCCACGGTAAATAATTGTTCATACTTCCCGCGATAGACTAATTATTCATACTGCCCACGGTCGGCTAATTGTTCATACTGCCCACGGTCGGCTAATTGTTCATACTGCCCACGGTCGGCTAATTGTTCATACTGCCCACGGTCGGCTAATTGTTCATACTGCCCACGGTCGGCTAATTATTCATACTGCCCACGGTCGGCTAATTATTCATACTGCCCACGGTCGGCTAATTGTTCATGCTATCCAAATACGAGTTAAGAAAATACTTTTAATGTTCATTCTTTGTTAAAAAAAACAACCTAAGTAAGAAATGCATTACCCAATGCCAAGTTTTTTCCTTGCACGATTGCTTATGATTAAACTTAAAAGGGGCGTCCAAATTTAAGCTTGCCCAGGGCGCCAGCAACCGTAGGGCCGGCCTTGAGCAGTGACACGGTAGTGGCAAGCTTGCGCAGTTGTCAGGGTGTACAGACGCTGTCACCCGAATAACTTATTTAAGCGACGCTATAAAGGAGATTGAGCCTCACACAGGGGCGTCATTTCATGGGGAAAAGGGGGGGGGGCAAAACCAAACCTCGTTAAGTTGTTTATTACTGGAGGCACCACAGTCATCATCATCATCATGTCCCTTAGTCATAGGACCGTTGGGGCGCCAAAGATGAC